>PVKS010002324.1:0-120098 GCA_004027875.1 Aplodontia rufa | reverse complement strand
GAGATAACCGGGATAATGTCCTCATCTCAAGCCCCTCTGCTCACACTTGCAAAGACCCTTTTGCAATAACATTTGTAGGTTGCAGAGGGTAGGCCCAATTCCTCTGGGGCGATGCCCCTGCTGTCAGACATGCCAAAGTTGAGAACAGGAGAAGACCCATCCCACTGTGCTCCGGGGGCAACACCCACCCTCTGTGCCCTCGAGGAGAATTACGAATCACAGCCCCTCGGTCCTAGACAGGCACGAGAACACTGGTCCTCTTGTGTCCCCTGGCAATGTACTAGAAGCAAGCTCTGGCCCCCAGCTCCTCCTGAACTAGAAACTCGGTGACGTCGCCCAGCAGCCCGCACCGTGTCAAGCCCTCCAGCGCTTCTGATGTGTGCTGATGTCTGGAATCACTGGCTGGGAGGTAACGGAGCTCCTTTCTCCTAGCGTTCTGTCCACAGTATCTGCTCAATTGCTCTCCAGTTTCTGCTTAAATGCCACCACATTAGAGACCTGCCCACTCCAGTGCTCACAGTTAGGACGGTTGGAGACTGACGAATACCAAGTGTGGGAAGTGCTGGTTGCCCTGCAGACACGGCCAGCTGTCTCCACCTAGCGCTGCCGTTGGCACAGCCCTGAGCCTGAGGAGCTGAACAGCCATTAAGTGCCAACTTGCGGTCCACAGGACTGTCCTGCGCACTGGACAGGATGCGAAGAGGCACAGCACACAGGTGTGACCACCCAAGGCGAGGGATGCAGGCAAGACCCGTCCCAGGTCTGCCTCCTCCAGCTTTCTGGCCTCTGACTGCACTGGGCCCCTGCTCCTCCCCACTGTGGTTCAGCTGCTTCACTCAGAGAATGAGGCGAGGTGCTGCCTCTCAGCTGGAGTCTCCACCGGACATGTAACCCTGGGCTGCAGATGATGCTCCACCCCAGGCTGGTGTGCCCCTGATCACACGCATGGTCATCATTAGGAGCCTTGACCCACAGGGGAACAAAGGGCTGAAGAGGATCCAGGCCACTAAGGGGCCTGGCCATATGCACACCTGAGAAACATGAGACGGATGTGCAAGCACCTAAATGGAGCTTCCGCATACAACAGCTGTTCCTCAAAACAGCCCTCTGAACCAGGTGGCCTTCCTGACCCAGAAGGCACATCACATCACTGCCCACTTCAGCTCCTTGTGTGCAGAAGGGAGAGCGAGGGTAAGAGTCATGAGGACCTCTGCTCCAGGGAGCCTGTGATTCTCAGTATCACAGTTCAGGGTGGAAGAGTCCCGGATGACGCTGCACACAGTGAGAGGAAATCGCTGTGCGTCTGGTCCTGGATCAGGTGAGCTGCTGCTACGAACCTCTCGAACCTCTCGTTCCAGCAACTTAGCAACGAAACCAGTGCACTTCCACAGCTCCAGGGCTGGGAAAGCCGAGGCCGAGGCAGACTGGTGCACGGTACAGGCCCTGTTGCTGGCTGGAGAACATCACCTCCCCGCCACGTCTGCAGGAGGAGGGATGAGAGCACAGGCCCAGCGGTGAGGGTGGGGCCCCGGGGACTGGGGGCCACCTTCCTGGGCCCCATGCCCTCACGCTACATTAGGATGTCAGCACGTGAGTTTGGGGGACAACCACAGTTCTCAATGTGCTGGATACCAAGTGCCACATTAGGGTCTGTCACTGCTCTTCACCAGGGCCCTGTGAGACAGACGGGCCCTGTTGTGAGATCCTGAAGATGAGGGCGCTGAAGCAGAGGGCTTGCATACACACCTGAGCAAGATGCATCTGGAAGCAGGGACCCAGGGGCGACCACAGCCGAGTCTGCACCTAGCCCCTGTCCTTCTAACCGCCACACTGTCCGTCGGCAAGGGAAACATCTGTGCTGACTGGGGACAAACACTGTGGAGGACACAGACCCACACTCTTTCGGCCGAACCTCCCTGGGCATCCCTGCAGGGTTTCTGAGCATCTGTGACCCCAACCGTGGTGCTAACTCCAGCATGCTCAAGGCAGAGCTAAGCCAGCGCTGCCAGGATAAAGTCCAGCAGAGGAGATGCCCAGAGGTGGCCACGGTTGGACAATGCTCACCAGGGGCCCGGGAAACAGGCCCCAAGCAGTGTAAATTGCCACAGCCCCTGTGGGAGAACACTCTGCCAACATCAAAGGCCTCAAAACTGCTCAGATCCTTTAAACCCAGCAATTTCTCTTCTAGGAATTTCAGCTAAGCATATTTCCTACCCATGCGCGTCTTGCCAGTAAGCCTTTGAGTGTCTGATAAAAGCCATGGTCCTTCTGCCCATGAAATCAATGCACACGACCTTTCCACACAGACGGCACATGGATGTGAGTCTGAAGCCCACCCATGGGTTTCAGCTATAAATTCCTGATGATGTTCGGTTTACACCGTCATTTAAACCATAAAAGAACTTTTAATGACATGGGAAACTGTTCATGATAAAATGTTAAATGCTGAAGCAGATTATAAGATGTACAATATGATCCCTACAAAAATATAGGAGCAGAAAAGTGAAAAATCCTAGGGACTAGGTGCCAGAACATTAACAGGGAGTATTTCTGGATAATGAAATAACAAATGATTTTTGCTTTTTCTTTATGATTTTTCATGTTTCAAACTGGTTATAATAAATATTCATTTATTATACTTTATATACTCCCTTTATTATCAGATGTGATCATTTGTAAAGAGCAGTCACCTACTGACATTCCCTCCATGAGCTTAAAGGTTCATTCTTCCCAGCTCCCAGCCTCCCCAAAGGACATTCGTGTCAAAGCCGCCTAACCACAACCAAAGGGCACAAAGGTGTGTACCATGGATTCCACATGCCTGTGTACAGAAGGGGAGACTTTCACATCCAAAGAGAGAAGGTGACACAGTGGTCATCAATCCCATCAACAGCTAGGTGAGGGTATCCCTGCCCATCAGAGAGGATCCTCCAACTGCCACATCTTACCAGGGCTAGCCAGGAGACAAACACAACACTCCTATCACCATGTCACTCACTGCTAGGAGCAAATGGAACAGATGGGCCCAGAATCTGGGCGCCAGGTGTGGGCACCATCCACAGGAGAGGATGTGGCACTTTTCTTCTTCCCGTGCTCTAAATATTTCTTTACCCAGAGAAGTGCTGCTGGGAACAATAGTAGCCCTTGGAGTAGGCAAAGCGTCTGGATTAGCAGTAACCTGCTCAAAATGCACAGGGAAGTGGAAACTGGGAAGTGACTTTGCTGTCTCATCTCAGCCTCTTCTTCCTCCCAGCCAGGCTGTGCTCATCCTTAGACACTGCTCTTTTCAAAAGGAAAAGAGAAACAGGGAGCCCCAAATTTAGGGAAGATGCTTCTCCAAGTCTCAGCGGAAGCAAAGCCTTCCTGCAGAAGGGCCTGGCCTGAGTTCATCCACCCAGGAGGACTGGGCAGGAAGACCTTCCACAAGACCGAGGCCTGAGGACTGGGGAAGGCGCTGAGGGAGAGGATGTGGAGGGTCTGCAGGGCATGCTGAGTTTGCCACCTGAAGGATGCCCACAGGTTGCCCATGTCCCACAGAAGGGCCCATTCTTAGGAAGCCAGTTCCAAAGCCCAGTGCAGCATGGAAGCCTCCAGAGCCTTCATGCAGCACTGACTGCTTCTTCCCTGGATGCCCAGGGCAGAGCCCAGGACCCCAGTGCACAGGAGCAGCAGGTGCCTGGCCCCCTCAGTTACACACCCTCCTGAGCGAATGAATACATACTTCAAGAACAGGGCTTCCTGAGCAGGTGGGCGTTGCCAGTGGTGTATCTCTATGCATCTGTTTTTGCTTTGAACAACGTCTGCCTCCTCTCCATTTCTGTGGGGTGCACGGTGCACAAGGGTCAAGTCACACTCCCAGTGTTACCCAAAGTTACAATTCTGCTTTTGTAACAAGCCTCCCTGGAGGCTTAGACGAGAGCCCCCTGGTCTGAGCCCGCCGCAGCCCATTTTCTGTCTCCCCCATCAGACGTGACTCGGTTGGCTTAGCCCTTCCTACAGCCCGGCACTCAGCACGGTGCCTGGAACACACTAGTTGCTGGTGGGTGAATGTGCCGAGCTCCCTGTCTCCACCTCTGCTCACTCAGACCCTTCCTACTGCTGCCCTGGTGCCCCTGCACAAGCGCTGGAAATCTCAGTCCTTCGGAGCCTGAAACAAAGGCTCTCCAGAGCAGCTACTGAGGGAGGTCTTTAAACAGAGGCAGACTGGGATGCAATCGTCTGGGCAGACCTGGGCATCAGCAGAGCATCTCAAAGGTGGAACAGGTGCACAAACACACAATTTACCTGGATCCGGAGCTGGGAATGACATTTTACATGCCATCCTGGACTCTGGTGGCCATGCCCTATGACATGCTGCTCTGCTACTGGAGGTTGTCTCATCAGTGTCCCAGCAGAAATGAAGGTGGCACTTTAGGGTACAGCCACACACAAGGTCTAGTTTCCCCTGAGACAGAAGCCGGAGGCCAGCAGAAAAGACCACAGCATTTGGAAACAAAATAATCAACAATTATAATTGTAGCAAATTACCATCATCAACTGGGCAGCCACTAGCAAGAAGAAAGCAGAGACTGCAGGAGCAGGAGGGTGCCTGAGTTACAAGGTTAACATTAAAATCTTCTAACCCAGGATCTGAAGCGGTCGCTCAGTGGTTGCAGCTCTTGCCTGGCGTGTGCAAGGACATAGGTTCAAATCCCAACACCGTACATAGGACAAAGTGTTGGAGCAACAAAAGCTACATGAAAAACTAAATAAAGGTTGATTCTCTCTTTCTCTCTCACTGTCCCTCTCTCTTTAAAAAAAAAAAATCTTCTAACCACGTATAACCACATGGGTGAGGGCAAGGGCACAAGAGCGTTCTGATTTCACCCTGTGAAGCGTCTGCCTGTTCAGGAACAGCTATTACATGCTGAGCTCTTCCCAACGATCTTATTAATCCCTGTAACAGTTCCGAGAAGTACTTTGATTTTTCCCACTGTGTGGATGAAGGGTAGTATGTTTCACTCAGGACCCAACAGAGCCTGGGTCCTGGATGCCTCAGCCCCAGACACTCTGACCCTCCTCTTCCCTCAGTCTCCATTCCTTGACCAGAATATGACAATGGCTGTTGGCACAGCAGGATGGACTTGGTCTCTCGGGCACAGAAGTACGCGGTGAGAAGGCTACTTGTTGGTGGACCTGGTTTCAAGGGCAGCTTGAGGACGCCTTTACCAACACAGAACCCAGACCCACTCCATCCTCACGCCGGGCCAGCCACGTGGCTTCTGGGGAGATGGGAGCCAGTTCCTGTCCATGTGCTGCCCAGAGACCACGCTCTCTGCCATGGGAAGCCCTTAATGTCTCAGGGCAGAAGGTATTTTATGCCTGAAAGATATAATTATTGAATAAAAGGGGAGGAAAACAGAAAAGGGCATAAAGCCTACACAAATAACACGAGCATGGGATCTTCAATGTACGGCTCTGCAAAAACCCAGAAGGGTTAGTGAAAGACACCTTAAACCCAGTTTATGCTGCAAATCAGCCATGAAGAAAAGTCAACACCACGTTAATCCCCATTTAATAATTCAGTTTCAGGATGTTAAAACATATTTCTCTCTAGGAGATCCTGCACATAAGACTGATAACAGGACAACCAAGAAACACCCCCTCCTAAAAAGAACAGGAACAATGTTCTTCTAGGACCTTCCTATTAGCAACTCCCAAGAGGTGCTTCATCTCCCAAATCCCCTCTGCCCCTCTGACCTTTCCCCTAGGCAGACCCAGCACAGCTGCCAGGTAGCTGGTTCAGAACCCAGGAATGGCTACCCAGGAACCTTTGCTGGTCCAGAGCCTCTGTGTCAGAGGACTCCCCCCTCGGGCCTGTGGGAAGAGCTGCCGCAGACAGAACCTGGTCTGCCTGTCCCTCTGGGTGAAGGCTTGGAGCCCAAGTCAGCTGACTCAGCCCAGCTCAGCATTTTGGGCTCAGAGCTGCCAGAGCCTACCACAACCTTAGATCTGCAACCTGTCTACTCAACTGCCCTTGGCCTTCTGGAAAGGGCTCCTCATCTCCAGCCTCCACTTGGATTAGGGCAGCTTCTGAGGCCTTGCCCAGCAGAGCTGCTCAGACTCCTGAGACAGGCCCCGCCCCTCCTCCTTCCCCATCAAAGCCTCCAGCTGACCCAGGTTAAGTGCCTCCTCCCATCTTCCAAGCCCCCCCTGTTGCTGAGTGCAGGGAAAACCCCAGGGGGAGAGCGTTCTCATCAGCTCTTCTCTGGCGTGGAGTCCGCAGTAGTAACCACAGGCAGCCTCAGCCTCTGCTCGCCTCCCCACCCCCACGGCTGCTCCCTGGATGCCTTGGCAGCACTTCCAACTGCACGGAAGAGAAATTAAAAGCAAATTTGCATCACCTTTGCTCAGCCAGAGTGCTCAGCTTTAATTTGCATTTTATTTGTGGAGCACTTGCATATAATATTGTAGAAATGCCCAGAAATCCCTCCCCTTTCGTATCCCACCTGCCTCTCCTGATCCACAATTCTCAGGATGCCTGTGGACCCAGGTACATTACAGAGGGACCTAGCATCCTGGGGAGTTCAACAGGAGGGACTTGATGTGGTACCCAAGAGCCAGGGAATCCAAGGGGCAGCAGGACTGCAGCAGGCGGATGTCTGATGGAACAGAGCCCAGGCTCAGAGTGGATTCTCCCGCTGCCCACTGTGTGAGCATGCACCACTCTGGCTCCACACCACCAGGCCTCAGCACCGGCTTAGCACACTGGCAGACCCAGCGAGAAGGGCAGCTGCGCCAAGCCATCTGTAGAAACCCCACGGTCCGTTTTAATATCCCTTATCTCGATGAGTGGACTTTACGACTCTAGGTCTGCTGGGTGTTACCCCACCTGCCTGGCATCACACCTGGCACACTCATGGTTGAACAGCCAACTCCCCACCCCCACACAGGGTTTGGTAACCTGGAATCTAGCCTGAGTCCAAGAAACACCCCCAACACGGGCTCTCCTGCCAGCTCAATACCATAACACTCTGCTCTCTGTGAGACCTGAGGACCCAGGCACTGAAAACTACAGAGGACGAGAAGGGCTGGAAAATGCCCTGCTTCCTGCCAAGCCAGTGGTCCTGCTTCTCAAGGCCCTGCTAAGAAGTGCCCTCCGCCCTGTTGACACAGACACACAGCCAACCAGAGGGAATGTGGAATCTGGGGAAAAGTAAGAACACACTGCCAAATATGCTGCCCCTGTGTCAAAAATGACAGCCAGGTCCAGGACACCTCACATCAGAGCCCAGCAGCGGGGCGTGAGGACCCCAGAGAGTGCCTGGGTGCAGCGCCTTTCCCTTCTCTGGGTTCCACTATCGCCCAATGACATACGCCTGGAAAGCCACTTCCTGCTCAGGTGAAGGACTGCTTTGCAAGGTGCTGTCCCTTGGCTTTGGCTAGGGGGACATCCAGCCTCAAGACATCACCGTCCCTCACTTGTGCAGCAGGAAACCGCAAGGCCTGGCACAATGGAGAGGCTTTCCCAAGGCCAGGCAGACAGGACCTGGAGCAGCAGAGACCCCACAAAATCAGGGGCCCCAGGCCCCTCCCACTCTTCCTCCCTCGGGGCTGAGAATGAGAGAATGTCCATTTGCCGCTGGTGACGCTGACATGGCAGCTGTTGGAACCTGTCCTCCTCACCCCAGCCTGCTCTTGACAATGACGTTCCCTGTCTTGGCCTCAGTGTCCTTTCCTGTCCCCCAGTGATGGGCATCGTGGGGATGGATGGCACTGCAGCACCACTGACTTCTTGGTAAGGTCACTTTGACAAGGTCACTGAGTTGTAATGATTCTTGGGCAGACACTCTCAGCCACACGGGAGACACAGATGGTAGAGACTGCTCCCTGTAAATCAGCTGTTGCTTCTCCCAGTCTCTAGGAGGCTCTGAACCAGGTCTCAGGTGCTCCACCCGAAGGCCCCGGGCCTGGCTCCTTGGAGCGGTCCTCCTCCACACCCTCCCCTTCGTTGCTTCATTCTCCTTCTTCTCTTCTCTCTCCCATGCTTTCACTGTATCTTTGTTCTTACTGTAAACTGCCGCCAAACTTCCTTGGAATGAGACAGTGTGAATAACCATAATGAAACTCTCAGGACTGCTCAAGCTTTGGGGGAAAAGATAACGTATGACTCTCCTGCTCCTTGGTCCCAAACCAGGACCACGGAGCAAGTGAGAAGCTCCTTGTGTGCCAAGATGACAGCACGGAACTGAGACCCTCCAGCCAGTGAAGGGGCTCCGGGAGCGCCCTGGCACCCCACTTCCCTGGCCGGTGCTATCCCTGCTGCACGTGCCCATACACGGACGAACTCCCGCGAGCGGCATCAGAGTTACTCCAGATGCGCCGGGGCCTGGGAAGCTGGGGCTGGCTGACCTCATGCCCATTGTGCTGCTCTGGGTCGCTCACGGATCCTCCAGAATTATAAAAGTGCAAGACAGACGCGAAAGGGGGAAGCACATTCCTTGCCTGGAAGAGTGGCCAAGAAACCAGGAACTGCGGCCCCGCAGGACCGCCCTGATCACGGACTTGGCTTCAGCCGCCCTATGACTTGCTTCTCCAGGCATCGCCCACGCCTGCAGGCCATCCTTCATGCAGACCACCAACCCTGAGGCCCTAGGAGGTAAAGCGTGATGGGAAGCAGGCAGGCCTGGAGGGGACAGGCCAGCGCAAGGCAGGACCCAGGAGGAAGCCACTCCTCCCCACCTCTTCCGGTCCCAGCAGGATCTGATGACCCTTCTGCCTGAAGATCTAGCTCTCACAGCAGCCTTGGTCCACGCCGTGGAGAAGCCGCAGAGCAGAGCTTTCCTCATCCATGGTGGATGCTCCGCCCACCCGTGGGTGAGACTATCCCCGCTCAGGGCTGGCACTGCAAGGCATGTAACACCCTCCGTCCAAACTACACAGGGCGCAGGCCCGGTGGCCACTGTGTCACACGCTGGTCTGATGGCAGTGCTGCAGGTGGTCAGGAGGTGAGAAGCCAGGCTCTGCTCTTCACTAGTAGGGTCCCTGGGAGTCCTCACGTCACCTCTCCAGGTCAGTTTGGGGAAGAACAAAGCCCACCTCATGGGATCGGGAGGTATACTGAATGTGCTGAGCTCTGGGCAGTGTCATACAAATGGAAGCCTCTCCTTCCCCCCAAAATGCACCAAGAGAGTATGCTGCAGTCTCAGGGGAAAACAAAAACAAACAGAAAAACAGAAAAAAGAGGAGCTCGGTAATCAGGAGAGTCCATCCAGCCGGAATCAATCACTTCCAGAACATGTGTTGCACATGGGGACCACATCACCCAAGACAGGCTGCCTCTAAACTGCTCAGGGCACACAGGACTGGTTTAGAAATCATTTATCAAATCTGTGCCTTATTTCTCTTCCTTCAAGTCAGATATTAAGAGTTAACGACACGTGATCAAGGATGCAACCTTACGTCCCACCCTGCTGGAGATATTTGAAGGTCCCCAAATCCAAGCTCCTGGCAGGAGATCGAGGGCTGTCCATGACCTGGCCCAGCTGCCCTCCTGCCTCGTGGCCTGCCAGTCCCTGTCCCTACCTCCACAATCTGGTGCGGTAAACTGCCTCTGACTCCCCGGTGCTCCATGCACTCCTTCCTGCCACAAAGCCCGGCCAGCCTGGAGCCAGCCCTCCCTGCCTGCCTGTCACAGACCCACTGACCAGCCTGCTTCCTGGGCCCTCGCAACGAGTGTTCTGAGAACAGCAGTGCCTGTCTTTCTTCGTGTGTTCCTGGTGCCTGACACACAGTAGGTGCTTATGGAAGAAGGAAAGACAGGAGGGAAGGAGAGAGCAGCGCTGCTGGATGGGTTTATGGGCAGAGGTGATGGGTGAACAGCACACCACCCACGTGACAGGTCCCATCAACCCAGGGTCCCCACCACCACCAGCATGCCAGGGCCCTGGAGGTAGGGCCTCTCCACCAGAACTTCACAACTGAATGAAGGTCAGAAGAGGAAGAGAGGAGAGGGGGGACTTCTGCCATCTGACAGTACTGGGCTGGAATGTTCTAGAAAGCTAACATGCTCAAAAAAGACATCAAGAGGAAAACCTTGTAGCTGAAGTCAGAGTGGAGCCTTTAGGCCAACGTCACATCCTTAGTAAACCTCTCCATTCAGGACTAGGATGGGGCTGTCAGGAGGCAGAAATGTTCCTTGGAGCTGTCCTTCCTGGCCTGGTCCTGGGCAGAGCTTGGTCCACCACTTCACAGTAGAAAAGTCCAACTCTGACTATCGGCTGCTCAAGAGAAGCTCAGAGGCGGCAATCTGGCCCAAGCGCAGGCAGCGTCCTCCGTGAGCCTGAGTTCTTTCTTGTGTTTGTTGTTGGTCTCACCAACAGGCGGAAAGCCACCTCCACACCCCTCAGAAGCTGCAGGGGGTGAGTCCCCACCCGACTCACAGCCTCTCCTGCCAGGAGCCATGCCCAGGGAACTCCAAGCCCACCCACCCACACGTGCCTCAGAGAAAGTCACTTCCTCACTGCCAGCACCTGCCTGGACCTGTGACACTCAGCCCTGCTGAGCTCACCCACCCACCACATGACCTCTCTGCTTCCGCTACTCGTCCAGCCTTCAGGGCCTGTGCAAATGGCCTCTGCTTCCCATAACTCAGCATGCTGCTTGCTTCACATGGTCATTCGAGACTCAAGCCACACTGCCACTTCCTTTGTACAGGGCAGATCCTCCTCCTCCACTGACACTGGACATCACCCTGACTTGTTTGGGCACAGAATGCGAGTAAACGTGAGAGCATGGTGTGGCTTCCGCCATCCTCCATGAGACCATGTCTAAGAAGCTGCTGAGGAGAGTGCGACTAGACCCACATTCCCAGCTGAGGGACAGAGTTCCCTGCCTGCCCATAACCCCAGGACTGAGAAGACATGTTTGGCACTTCCAGCCCACACTTGAGGGTGTTTGTTATGCAGCACTCCTGTGGCAAATGCTAACCGATACATTCTTGTAAAAGCTACTCGATTGTTGGCTTATTCTTTCTCCATTTTTCTATAGCGCACAGTGATGGCTCCCTCCTAAATGCAGTCAGCCCTGAGTGTCACCCACAGCTGGTGGCTCTCGCACCAGCACACATCTGGTATCTGATCCTGATCCTTCTGTGATGACATAGCAGGTGGTCTGGCTGCCTCTGCCCAACCCCAGTTCTTCTTGGAAGTGACATAGGCTATGCAACCGTCCAGCTTCTCCCTGTGACCAGCCACCAGGTAGAATGAGGTGGCCGGCAGGGGCTCAGCCTGAGCTGCTGGCAGCTACACCCTATGTCCCCGTGGGCAGAAGACAGATGCAGCCCCTATGCGCAGGACGGTGGCTCACATGGGGAATCTGGCGGTCTAGACCAAGCCTGCCAAACTCCCCTTCTAATTCCAGAAACAGCGGTGAAAAAATGGTAGGAAATCCATCCTGCTGACCAACGTGGAAGGGTTGCAGGCTCAGCTCTGAAGTGGGAAGAAAGCAGGGAGGAGATAATGAGCGGGCGAAGCGAGTGAGAACAGAGCTCTCGCTTCTGTGTGAAAACCAATCCAGACGACATCCTTGGCCTTCATAAGTCATCCTCCCAAACCTCACAGATCCTGTTTCAAACATACTTGTTCCTTTTTCCTTTTCTTTCTGGCACTGGGCACTGAACCCAGGGTGCTCCACCATTGAGCTACACACCCAGCCCTTTTTTATTTTTATTTTAAGACACGGTCTTGGGCTGGAGAGGTGGCTCTGCGTTTACAGCACTTGCCCGGCACGTGCAAGTACACGGGTTCAAACCCAGCACCCACGTACACAACTAAGTGTCAGAGCAATGAAAACCATGTAAAAACTCAATAAAAACTGATTTTGTCTCTCTCTCCCCCTCTCTCTCACTTTCCTTCTCTCTTTAAAAAAAAAATTCAGTCTTGCTAAATTGCCGAGGCTGGTCTCGAACCTGTGGTCCTCTTGCCTTGATCTCCCAAGTACCTAGAATTGTAGGCTTAAATCTTATAAATATCTGCCAACGAGAAGAGTTGGTGAATATTCTATACGAACTCTGAATAGCCAAGTTGCCGAATTGTTTGGAGCAATCCCAAGGCCACAGTACAGCTTGAGAGTTTTCAGCTACAAACAGGCCTATGACCAGCAGCATGAAGAGCAGTAGCCCCAGCCCGCACAGTGGGACGGCATGTGCGTGTGCAAACTGTAAGTACATGATCTTAGAGACGCAGCCGGTCCACCCTAACCTCTAGACCCGAGTCCTCATGTCATCTCTCTGCATGCAGCAAGGCGGCCACCCCAACCCAGGTCAGCTGGTCCAGGCCTCCTGCACACACCCTGGGAGCCAGCTCTCGGAGCAGCACAGCAAGTCAGCGAGCACTGCTGCATTTGGACTCGGTGTGAAAACAATCCTGAGCAATGACACACTTTAAACTTCAGCTTTCACCCAAACGCCTGCGAAGGCCACCAGTCCTGGTTACGAGCTGCCCACCCCTTCCTCGGTGGTTCCGTGAAGGTTCTATCACAGCTGCATCTGGATCCTGATGCCAGCGTAAGAGAGGGAAGAGGAAAGGACTCACACCTGAAGAAAGTGTTTTCACCAAAACCAGCCAGCGTTTCCACAAGCAACTGTTAGTCCAGATCTGGTCCAGAGACACGGACGCGATCATTTTCAACACACCTGCTGCACTCAAAGGTCCACAGCTCGCTGCGCAAGACCTGCCGAACCTTGAGGAATCCAGTGGGAGAGACAGCGAGTGCATCCTGGAAGAGGCCAGGATACCTGCGCATGGACTGCGTGGCCAGACTCAGGTTCGTTTGCAAATGGAGGCAGCAAGGCTGTGGGAGAAGCAGGTGCGGCTCTGGACTCAGAGAGGCTCCATACAGACTTCAGGTGCAGGGCTCTAAAACTGAACTGAGCACCCACGTGCTCAGACCTTGGCAAAGCCGCCTCATTCAGACCTCATCACAACTCCGTAAAGCAGACGGTTGACGCCTATTTCACAGGCGGGACAGTTGAGGCTCACAAGAGCAATGGCTATTGAAGTCCCTCAGGACTGAGAGGCACCGTGGTGTTGGACCCGGACTGCAAGTCTTATCCCATGCACCGCCAGGCCCTGCCCGTGTGAGGAGTGATCTGTCAAGTGAGGGGTAACCCCTGCCTGTGCACCCCTAGAGTCTCTGCCTCCAAGGACGCAGAGAGGCAAAGGATCGCTGCAGGGGTGCACCCCGAAAGCACTCCTGGTCAGCCGGAGGGACCTGACGCTACCCACGCTCGGCCCCTGCCCTGCACTTTGCTGACATGGATATTGTTATAGATGATGCTGAGAGGGGCTCCGGGGCGCCTCGTATTCCATCGCTGGTCCCCTTTGGAAAGCGGAGATGCTCATGGAAAACCTCCCTTTCCGCCCTGAGTCACGACACGCCTGGGGTGATGGGAGGGGTGCCCCTCCCCGCCCCGCGCCATTTGGAAGTGATTACCACTGCGGTACCCTGACAGGGTGAATGATGCGAGGGCGCGCTCCTGGATGCCGAGAGGAGCCTGCGGCACGCGCCCCACCCCCAGCCCTTGGCACGCGCTGCTGCAGAGCCGGCCTGGAATCCCGCTTGGATGCCGATTTCCAAGGCTTGCTCTCTACTTTCCGATATGTGGGATCAACTTTAATAACAAAAACCTGGCAGGGAAGGCACCTCTGCCTAGCAAGAGCCCCCAGTGGCAAACCGAGGAAGTCCTGGTGGGGGGGCTGGAGGGCAGACTGTCAGCTCATCCGTTACCTCCGGCCCCAGACATGAGACTCAAGGGCACCTGTGACCTTCAGATCTGACAGCACAGAAACTGCCTGCAGCCCCGCCCTTCCTCAAGGAAGCACCCCTCCACTCCAGGCAAGGTCTCCAATCCTTCCTTAGGTTCAGCTCGCGCCGTCCGGCTCCAGTGCTCTGCTCTTCCCATTCGCTCTCCACAGCTTCTCCAGGCTGGGACACAAAGACCACTGGGGACCTGGCATTGCCCAGTGATCAGGATGAGCAGGGAACCCTCCCCTGTGACCTGAGAAAACTGCCACTTTAGGGTCTAGAGTTAGGAGCTCACTGGCAGGCTACTCAGGGCCAGCCAAATCACAGCAGCACAACCTCTCTGAAAATCACCCACGACAAAGCCCCGGAGAGAAGGCGCCCGATTCATGGCCCCCCAGGGAAAGCAAGGACAACCCTCGCTTCCTCAAAGCGGTTTCACCTGATGTTCACATCAGCCTTGTGGCACGATCCAGACCTTCACAGCGAGGGGCCACAGGGACATTTCCCCTGCCCCAGATTTGGTCTTAATTCATTTTCCTAACTTTCTGTACCTTCCCCTCAAACTCTTTCTGGATAGGATGACGGGACAGAGAATTATTAAACAAGTGAGCAGGGAGGGGTGGAGGAAGTACCTTGTCTGCCCGTGCCCCACTCTTAACAGAAAGCCATCAGATGCATCCACAGCCTGGAGCCTGGCGCCACCAGAAGCCCAGGGCACAGGACGCAGTGGTCAGTGGAATAGCAGCCAGCACAGGTAGGACTTCACAGCCTCTGGGGGAAGCAGAGACACAGCAGCCGGAGTCCTGCCCCAGGAGGACAGGTTCACCTGTGTCCAGGACAATGACGCCCTCCCTTCTCTCTGCCCCTCCTAGCGAATAATTTGGGGAGTTATGCAGTGACCAGGCTGCATGAGCTGGGTCACAAAACAAGAGAGTGAGCGTGAGAGCTCCACCTCCATCTGCAGCCACAGCCTCAAGACAGTATGTGGGGCTTGATGACAGCCCCTAGAGCAGCCTGGGGCTGGAACGCCCCCCAAGTCTGGGTGTGCTTCTCTGACTTTCTCCTCCTCCTAGCTCCAGCCTTCAATGTGTGGAATCTCACCCACAGATGAAAAGGAATCCCCAATCAGCAAATCCACGTTGTTCCTTCCCCAGGGCCCTTGCTCATCCCCAGAAATGCCTGTCTGGCCTCAGAGTCCCATTGACTGCACGTGTGCACAGGAGTCTCTCAGAATGACGGGCACGAAGGCCTGAAGGCATAAACACTTTATTGCTGGTTCCTAATCATAGGAACAATGATCATGTGTCAGCAGAGTCCTAGCCCAGTTGTCTTCACCCTGCATTCCCAGGTGGGGTCCTGTGTCCAGAAGCCTCTGTGCTCAACTAGGCCATCGGACACTCCCGAGCCCAGTCTGCTCCCACCTAAGAGAGGAGGGCAGGGGTGCCCTATGCCTCAGCACCCTGTGACAGTGGCAGGCCACACTGGCCCTTCCTAGCCTCCTGCCCTGGAAGCCCCAGAAGACCTGCAGCACCACTCCAAAGGCTACCCTCCAAACACCAGGATGGCAAGAATTGTCATCCAAGGCAAGGCTGTCACCCTGAGCCAGCGAGCTCTCACCTGCAGGGCCCAGGCAAAGAGGCCTGGGAGCTGCTCAGAGGGCATGGGCATGTGCGCTCCTCCTGAGGACTGGGGGCCCCTCTGGAGTCTCCAACCCACAGTCTCCAAGCAACCCGGAAGAGAACCCAGACCCATCGTGGCCATGGCCCCCGAGTGCTGAGCTGCCCACTCTGCCTCTGGGAGACAACCACAGACAGTTACATCCTGATGTCACCAATCAACAGACAGCTGCAAGCCCTTCTAGTCCCATGGTTAGGATGTTTTCCTTCATTTACTAAATGCCTGGATTCTACTTCAATAATTTTACATAGGCACTGTAACATCTCCCTGTTACAGCTTGGATGTGAGCTGTCCCCAAAGCTCCTGTGTTGGTGCAGGAGGGTTCGGGGGTGGGTCGACTGTATTGGGAGTGTGAGGGGACCAATGGGGAGTGGCTGCAGGAGGGGTACCCTGGAGGTGCCTTGTCGCTGTGGCCCCTCCCCTCTCCTCCCCGAGGCGCTTCCAGCACAGTGCTCTCCTCGCCTTGGGCCCACAGCTGGGGAGCCGGCCAACCCTGGACCCAACCTCTGAGACCATCAACGCGCCCTAAGTTGTTCTTGTCGGGTGTTGTGGTCACGGTGACCCAAGGCTGACCAGCACACCTCTTGATGACTGTTCTGATGTGCTGAGGTTGAGAACTGAGGCCTCGCAGGGAGAGAAGTTAGCACTGTTTATCAGAGGAGCCCAACAGCAGTACGGTCCACTGGACGGCTCTGTCCAGGAACTCAAACCTTACTTCTCTGGGATTTAATTGCATTATGGTCTTATTCTGTTCACATAAAATAGGTATGCTAATCATGGAAAACTATTTTGCCTGTAAGAGCTGGGACCTTGTATCTGGATGGGCTCTGTGACAGTGAGTCACCCTGGGCCCGTTTGGCAGGCCAGGTCTCCTTGCCTCTGGGATCACGGGTGCTTGGACTCTAGCCACCGCTCTGTGAGGAAGCCCAGGCAACCCTCAGCAGCCACAAGAGCACCCCAGGTAACGGCTCTGGCTGAGCTCCCAGGCAAGAGCCAAGGCTGCCTTGGAGCACCAAGCACGAGTCCCTTGGAAAGAGGCCCTCCCTCCCCACCGAGCCATCCTACCTGACTCCGAACAGCAATGAACCACCTTTACTGAGCCCTGCCCAAGCCACAGATTTGTCAGCAGAATAAACACTCTTGTGTCTCAGGTCCCTAATTGTGGCAGGGTTTGCTACATGGTGATGAGTGACAGGAATTTATGTTTAGACTTTCAGGGGGGAGAAAAGAGAACTGATCAGAGATGAAGGAATTACCTTTTTCAACTGTAGCTCTCCAGCTCTCACAAACGAGCCAGACACCAGAGGATCTTGTCTACCCATCACCCAACACTGGCAGAGCGCAGCCAGGCCCAGAGCATGCCACCCAGAAGCCACACAGCCCATCCCAGCAGGACCAGCACAGAGCATAAAACTGAAACCACAGGACCCCTTGCTCACAAAATAAGAATCATAATCTTACATAAAAATTGTTAAGGTCAGGATGGGTAAAGAATAAAATCGAGAAACTGACCCTGTGTTCAGTCCCACACCTACCTGGTTCCCATTACAGGCACACCCACCAACTCCAGCGACTCCTGTCCACAGCTCCCTGTCCCACCCAGGCTGAGGGCTTCATGTCTTCATTAGAACAAGCTGCTGTCCTGATCCTACGCAGGAATGAATGACCAGCGTCACACTTGGTCTCCCACAACCCCCTCCCTCTTTCTTTTTTGGAGGCAGTTGAGATTAAATAATAGAGAAACACTTCTAAAAGTGTGGGCAGGGGTTAAGGAAAGCAGTGATGTGGCACCCCAGGACCAGAGACCTCAGGGAGCTGCTACCACCCCAGGGCCTACTGAGGCAGGGCAGGAAGTCACCAGGATCCAGAAGGAGTGGACAGAGACATCAGAAAGCAGCTACAGTGGACAGGGACACCATCACGTAGGGGCCGCAAGGGGAGGAGCCCTCAAATGAGGACTGAGCTGGGTGGCTGAGCTAATGGAAGGAGGAGGGAGGTGCTAGATGGGGTGGCCCTCCCTGGCCACATGGAGGGGAGAGGAGGAGGGAGGTGCTGGACAGGGTGGCCCTCCCTGGCCACATGGAGGGGAGAGGAGGAGGAAGGTGTTAGACTGCTAGACAGGGCAGGGTGGCCCTCACCTGCCACATGGAGGGGAGAGGAGGAGGGAGATGCTGGACAGGGTGGACCTCCCTGGCCACATGGAGGGGAGAGGAGGAGGAAGGTGCTAGACTGCAAGACAGGGCAGGGTGGCCCTCACCTGCCACATGGCAGGGAAAGGAGGAAGGTGCTAGACAGGGCATGGAGGCCCTCACCCACCACATGGAGGGGAGAGGAAGAGGGAGGTGCTGGACAGGACAGGGTGACCCTCACCTACCACGTGGAGGGGAAAGGAGGAGGGAGATGCTGGACAGGGTGGCCCTCCCTGGCCACATGGAAGTGAGAGGAGGAAGGTGCTAGACTGCTGGACAGGGCAGAGCAGCCCTCACCTGACATGTGGAGAGGAAAGGAGGGAGGTGCTGGACAAGGCAGGGAGGCCCTCACCCGCCACATGGAGGGAAGAGGATAGGAAGGTGCTGGATGGGGCAGGGGTGCCCTCATCCACCACATGGAGGAGTCAGGGTACAGGAGATGCTGGATGGGGCTGGGAAGGGCAGCCCTGCCAACTCCAGTCCACACATGCCACATGGAGGGGTGCTAGCAGTGAACAGCGAGGGGCCACCAAGCCCGCTCCTCACGGAGCAGCAAAGCTCCCCACAAGCCAACACCTCCTTGAGCAATGACTGCTATTCCAGCTGTGTGGGAGATGCCTCTGCAGGGCTGGGGGACAGTGTCACATGCTGAGTGAAGCAGAAAGCAAGGCATGGGGCCTATACCTTGTCCCATCTGCAGGATGCCACACCATTGCCCAGCTGCCCTGCTCAGGTCACCCTTCCCTGAAGACCCCAAGGAGACGGCACAGCACCAAGTGCAGGACCAGCCCCTCACCAGCCCTCCACCTCATCACCCTCTTCCTTCCTGGGGTCTTGGTTCCTCTTCTCATTTCACTTCTAGGTTTTCTCCACCTTTAAAAATTACTTTTCTTCCAACATCCGCATCATCTCCCTTTTAGCCTCTCATTCTGCAGCTTGGCCCCTCCCTCTCCTCTTTCGTCTCTGCATTTGAGCAGAGTGGACATAGGTGTTCATGTTTCCAGACCCACGAGGCTTCGAGGGCCCAGCAGGGCCTCCATCTCTGCAGGAGCCTGGGTGCTGCCTTCATAGGTAACAAGCACCCTCTGTGATCAGATGACTGACCGAGGGCACGACACAGACAGTGGCGTCCACTCACATCAGCGCCCGTCTTACCACGGCCCAGCGAGGCCTGGGCAGGGATGCCCACCTGCTCCCCTTCTCCAACCCCACAGTTAGGTGTCTGATCAATGCCCCTGCACAAAAAGAGGCAGCCTGGAGATCCACCAACCTCTCTTGACACACCCTGGAGACTTGGGTCATCAACTCACTCTGTCCCTGTCTGACCCTTCTTCCTCCCCTAACTTCCTGTTTTCCCCCTCACCTGCTAGGGAAATCACTCCATAGTCACTGCTTATGCTCAGGAAGTGAAGGGTGTCCCCTCAGCCCAGGCCCTACTTTGGGCTGGCTGCACCTCCTCTCCCAACATCCCACTAACCCAAGGGTGTCATGGAAGGTCTCCTTCCTTTCACCTCCACCCATTGCCAGTGTGGCTGAAAGGCCCTGGGACACCAGCGCAGGACTACAAAAATCCCCATGAGGCTTTGTGCTTTGGGTAACTGGCATCATGGAAGAAGGTTGGAGTGAGTACCTTGCAGCTTGGGAGCCATAAGCGCAAACTCTCCAAGACTTGCATCTGGCCAGTAGGCCGTGACTGCAGGTCAGTCCTCACCACCCAGACTCCTTGCTCTTCTGCAGCATGGACAGCCTCCACCACCCTGCTCTTCCTGGCACGCTTGAGGTCTGGGCCCCTTAGCCAGCAAGAACACATCAAAACCACGAAGGAGGCTCCTGCAAGCTTTGGACAGGCCGTCTGCTCCTGACATGGGACCCCCGCACACCTGCCCTCTCCCGGAACTGACTCCAGCAGGTGAGAGACACCTTGCCAAGGTGCAGCCTGGGCAAGCGCTCAAGGGCCACGCCTCTGAATCGGAACTATCAAAGGCCCAAAGGGCTCACTCTGCAGAGCCGCACTGCGATACTGCCCTAGGAGGCAGCTGGGCCCTGCCGAAGGGAGGCGGCTGTGGCCAGAGTCCAAGTCAGGCCACCAGAGAACAGACACCCCTCACCCTCCTGTGCGTGTGAGCCACGGACATGGGATTTCACCTTCTGATGGGGGAGGAGGGTTTTCCTGCTTAGTGGGTGGCTCAGTGGGCAACTCTCTGTCCTGTGTCTGTATAAGCCTTTGTGTGTGCATGAGAGTGCCCCCAGGCCTGCAGGGAGACAGGTGGACAGTGGGCAGGGGCAGGATCGTGCAATATCTGCCCCCTTCCCAGCCCCACAAACCTTTTCTGGAAAGCCAGTGACGGGTGAGGGCAGTTGCAGAAACTGGGAGCACAGTGCTGCTGCTTCGGGCCCAGGAAGGGGTCACCCTGAGAACTGGCGGTCCTGGGGAAAAGGGCACCGTGCTTGGTTCCCACACAGCACCCTCCTCCATGGCCAGAGGTCCTTTGGCTCCAGCTGCCGCGAGAGCAGAAAGCGTGGCTGGAAGCATCTGGCAGGAGAGGGGGTCGGGAGCCTGCTGCAGTGGAGTAGCCAGGCTGCCTCAGAGGCTCACCTGGAGCCCTCAGCAGGGCAGGTGGCCTTTGCAGGGGCCCCGGGGGTCCAGGAGCCAGAGGAGGAATCTGACTTGCAGGCACATGTGGGGAGCCCCCAGAGGCCCCTGCATCGTATGCCAAAGCCAGCTGTGCAGCCAGAGGTGCTGTGCTTCTGCAGCCCAAGAGAGTGCAGGACAGTCGCGATCCTGCCGCCCACGTCAGCACCTCCCACCCGGGCCTCCAGGCACCCCGACTGAGTGCAGCTTCTACCCTGATGGGACTGAGATTCCATTACTGGCCAGGATCTGATTCACAGCACAAGTTGAGATGAATAGCAGAAAGAGGGTCCTGATGGGATCATAAGTGAAATGTCGCATAGGGGAAGGAAGAGAACCGAGCAGACTCTGCCACAGCCCCTGGAGTGCCTGACACACACAGTGGGCCTCGCCAGAGCCGATAGCTCTATTCACCCGAGGGCTCTCTGACTCTGTGGAACCCAGTCAACGAGACCAGAGAAATGAACCCCACGTGGTTCCCATCTGCTCTATTTAAACCCATATCAATGCACCTATCCATACACAGGATTAACACAGCTCCAGCTCCGGGAGGCGTGGGCACAACACCTGCGTATTTCTGAGGGTGGACGAGTCAGGGCACCAGCTGCCCAGCCTGAGCTCAGTACCTACCTTTCCTTCTGTAGAAGCTTGGGCTTCAGAATAAGACGAAACTGGAGTTCGTTGGCGACTACAAAATAACCACTAAAAACAGCAGCACGTGGGCTGGAATGGTGGCTCAGAGGTAGAGCGCTTGCCTGGCACGCACAGGGATCCAGGTCCCATCCCCAGCACCGCATGCACATGTGGGGAGGAAACATGGTCATCCTGGGCACCACTGCCACACAGGCCCGGCCCCAAATGCAAGGCATAGAATATAAGAAGATAAAATTATCCTGAGTAGGCTCCAGGCCTAGAAGATTTCTGCAAACTATTATCTAATTTGATTCCCCTCATTGCATTACAGGGGGATTTAAAACACATCACCTCCAGCTGAAACGGGTTCTGGTAAATTTCTCGAGAGCTCTCTCGGATCTCACGTCATCCTCTGGGTTTGGGTCAAGGCTACATTAACGACCCACCATTTATCCACTGAGTAATTCACTCCGCAGCAACCTATTTTATTTATGCTGTATAAATTCAGGAAGCAATTAATAGTTGCCACAAACGCAACATGATTCAGGGTATTTTTCTCAAAAAAACCTGGGACCAAGGTGCTGCTCTTCCCCCAAGGCAGAGAAGGGAGGGAACAGACTGGGAAAGTTAAACCACTCTGCAATGCTCCTTTTGCCTCCTCCAGCTTCTTCCCTGGCACCCTCTCACAGGAGCCATCTCGATGGCAACCGCCGCCAAGGCCACCTTTCTGACATCCTGTTCACCTTAGGGTTCTGCTCAGGCAAAAGTAATTTAATAATAACACCATAAAAATCAGGAGGAAAGAGCAGATTACTCATTAACCAAAAACAAATTGTCCTAGCGCAAGAAAACAGAATGAAAATAGGATTACCTCCAGGCTCACTTCCCTGCACTTCAAGCTCCCTGCCAGGTAGCCAGGACAGGCATGATCCAGGACAGAGCCCTGCACCTGCTGGCTCAGAGGCAGAGGCAAAGTCAGCCAGCTAGGGGCCAGCGCCTGCTCAGACACTGAACTGCTCCTCTTCTCTGGGGAAGCCCTTTGCTTACAAGCCGTGGCAGAGGCTGCTGGCTGGTGTCACAGCCTGGATGTGAAAAGTCCCTCAAAGGGGCCATGCTGAAGACTTGGTGCCCCGTGCAGCAAGGAGTCAGAGTGGAGCCCTTGGGAGGTGATTGCATCATGATGGCTCTGATCTTATCAGATGGAAGAATGGACTAGGGGGCAGTGGCAGAAGTTGTAGGAGGGGGAGCCTGGTGGAAGGAACAATCGCGAGGCATGACCCAGGGAACTCCATCTTGTCCGGCCCCTTCCTCTCCCTCTGCTTTGCAGCCTCCCTGAGGTGAGCAGTTCTGCTCCACCACACCCTTCGGCCCTGACCCTGCGCTGTCACAGGCCATAGTGACAGAGCCTCTGAGCACATGATGGAACTTCAGAAGAGCTGAGCCAACATAAATCGTCACTCCTCCAAACCGGTTCCCCTGGTATTTTGTCACAGTGGTGGGAGCTGAGTAACACAGCTGGCAGACCCAGCCCACATCCTCAGCCCCGACCACTGTTAGGGGTTGACCCAGTGAGATGTGAGCAGAAGACCACGGTGCCCTCCCAGAGGCTTTGAGACAGGACTTGTGGGTCCTTTGGCCCAACCCTCTTCCTCCTGCCTGGAGCTGCAGACTTCCTGCAGCCACAGGGAGAAAGGCCGACATGCCAGGTGGAAAGAAGAAAAGCACGGGGACCCGGCGCTGATGGCACTGAGCAGCCTCCCACCTGCAGCGCCTGTCCCCTCACTTCTTACCATGTGAGTAAACTTCCCTCCCCAGTGAACCTGGCTGAGTGGATCTCCTGTTATTTGACGTTGGGAGTGTCCAGCTGAGGTCCTGTTCCCTCCCCTCCTTCTTCTGTCCTACACACACACACACACACACACACACACGCACACACGCACACACGCAGCAGCCCCTTAGCGGGAAATACAGACAAGCCCTGCCATACTAAGGATGTCAACCTAAACCTGTAGCCAACATCACACAAAAATCAAAGTGCGCTCATTTCCCCTTAAATCCAGGAAAAAGACACCAACATTCCCTATGACCTCCGCTATTTAAATACTTGAGAAGTTCCATCTCAAACAAATACATGAAACAAAAGCATGGAGACAGAACTCAGGAAAATAGGAGCTGCCAGGGTCATTCTTATGAACAAACCCAGGAGAACCAAAGGAAACCCCACAGGGTCAGCAGGTGCAGAGACTGGGTTGAAAGAAAGAACCATGACTTTTTTACATTGCTCATAACAAAATCTGTAATGGAGAGAAAGAGGTGACTTCATTCGTGTGGGAAGCAAAATATAGGATGTCTGAGGTGACCCTTCAGGTGGCATGTGGGGCCATCACAATGAAGATGTCACTGGAGATAAAAAGCAGCTTCAAGAAACCTCTACAATGAAAATTATTGAATACTGAAGACAGAAATTGAAGATTTGAGAAGATGGAAAGATGTTCCATGCTCCTGGTTAGGCAGAATTAATATGATTAAAATGGCCATTCTACCAAAAGCACTGTATAGATTCAGTGCAATCCCCATCAAGATTCCAATGTCATTCTTTGCAGATATAGAAAAAACAATTCTCAAATTCATTTGGAACAACAAGAAACCCAGAATAGTCAAAACATTACTAAGCAAGAAAGATGAAACAGGTGGATTCACAATACCAGATCTAAAATTATACTATAGAGCTGTAGTAACAAAAACAGCATGGTCCTGGCATCAAAATAGGAATGAAGACCAATGGAAGGCTCGAAACAAACCCACAAAACTTTGAACATCTGATCTTCAACAAAAGGGGTCAAAAATATAACATGGAGGACTGACAGCCTATTCAATAAATGAAACAGTACTGGACAAACTGGACAGGCATTTGCAGGAAGTTGAAATTAAACTGTTATCTCTCACCTTGCACTAAAATCAAATCAAAATGGGTCAAGGAACTAGGAATTAAACCAGCTACCATACCACTGCTAGAAGAAAAATCAGGACCAACACTCCAACATTAGGGAGTAGGCAAAGACTTTCTCAATAAGACTCCTAATGCAAAAGAATTAAAATGAAAAATCAATGAGTAGGATAATACCATTAAACTAAAAAGCTTCTTCACAGCCAAGAAATTGGTCAAAATTGTCAAGAGACAACCTACAGAATGGGAGATAATCATGGCTTGTGATTCCTCCAACAGGGGACTAATAACCAAAATTTACATAGAATTTAAAAACTTAATATCAAAAACACAAACAATACAATCAATAAATGGGCCAGAGAGCTAAAAAGAAACTTCTCAACAGAGGAAATTGAGCAAGCAATGAATACATGAGAAATTACTAGTAATCAGAGAAATGCAAATCAAAACTACATTAAGATTTTACCTCACTCCAGTCAGACTGGCAAAGATGAAGAATATAAATAATAACACATGCTGGAGGGGTTGTGGGGAGACAGGAACATTAGCACACTATTGGAGGAAGGATCCACCTCCATGGATCCACTACAACCCAGTTATCCTTCTCCTGGGTATTTTCCCAGAGGAGTTAGAATCAGCACATTACAGCAACACAGTAAAAGCTATGTTCATAGCAGCTCAATTTACAATAGCTAAATTATGGAATCAACCCAGATGCCCCTCATTGGATCCAAAAGCTGTGGAGTGTGTGTGTGTATATATATTTAGATACACACACACACATATACATATACACAATGGAGGTCTACTCAGCAATTAGAAACAACAATATTGCAGCCTTTGAAGGTAAATGGATGGCAATGGAAGAAATCATGCTGAGTGAAGTTAGCTAAACCCAGAGTCAAGGGTCGAATGTTTTCACTCATTTGTGGAGGCTGGAGCTAAACCCAGGCCTAGGTGAAAGGTGGTCTAACTCATGTATTAAACCCACCAAGGGCATAATAACACATAATCTAGGGGAACCAGAGAAATGTAGCAAGGGAGGGAGAAGCAGTGGGATGGGAGAGGGAAGGAAGATAGGGAGGGATCTAGGGAGACAACCAACAATGTAGCATACTCTTTACCCCCCTGAGAAGTCAAATATTATGTATGCAATCATTTAATTCTGGAAACTTCACAATTTCACACATACACACACACACACACACACACACACAGTAAATTACTTTTTTTAGAGCATAATATAGAAGAATCAAGAGACTGGGGTGTGGGCAATATGGGGATAACCATGGTTATGATCAAACACATATATTGTTACTTTATATGCATTTATGGTTGCATAACAACTCAACTCTTAATTTAAAAAATAATAATAATAAAAACTTTCCAGCCAAAACAAGAGCAGCTTCAAGTTGACAGAGAGGTGTACTCCCGGAAAGAAGACTCGCCACCAAGGGTGTCCTTCCCTAGATGGAGACAGGCCAGGAAAACCACACTTTTCCTCTAACTTGACAAAGTGAAGAATGAATTGAGAGCAGGAGGCAGTCCCCTTTTAGAAAGACCTCTTCAATGAGGCCTTGCCGGAGGAGATCCTAAATCCCACCATGGTCACACCCCAGAACCTGACGATCTACATGCCCTGAAACGCGCTGGAGAAAGGGGCTCAGCAGGTGCCCCGAAAGCACCGGACACCAATGGAGGAGAGGTGGGCTGATTCACGGAAGAGGGCAGGAGGCCATACCCAGTGGAAACGGGGTTGGAAGAAGGCGCTATGGGTGACCTCTGGAACCCCAAGCCTGGGGATTTGGCAGGTCCACCCCACGGCAGCCTCGCTAAGCGCTGGGCACAGGCCCTGGCACAAAGGAGGGCTCTGCTACAGGTCTATTTATGACTAATTGTCATGAGTGTCATGGAAGAAAAGAAAAAAGAGCAATAAATTATAAAATGTAATACTCATAATTGCAAAGCAAATGAAAACCTGGGGAAAACATCCGATAAACATGATGAAGGGTTAATTCATACACAGAAGTGGAGGAGAAAGTAAGAATATGCTTCAGAAAAGAAAAATGCAACGTGGAAAAGCGCGATCACCAACCGTATTTGGAAATCCTTCAGCCTAAGAAAGCAATCTTCATTGACGGAAATGGAGGCAAACAGCCTGAGCGCAGCCTCGCGCCCAGGAGAGCGGCTGGAATCCAGACGCAGCTCTGTGCCCGCCAGGATGTGCCTCCCTCGCCCCAAGCCAAAGGCGCTCCTCCCACGTGATCCCGCAGTCGTGCTCCATGGTTCCCACCAAGGGAACTGGAAGCCCAGGTGCACACAAAAGCCCACCAGCTTCCTTCCTGACTGCCGCGAGGTGGAAGCAGCCAGGATGGCCTCAGGCAGCTGCTGGATGAAGTGAGCTGTCGCACGCGCACACACACAGGGAAGAAGCCAGCCTGGGAAAGCTCCTACTGCGTGATCCGGCCACATAGCACTCGCTTCGCTCGTAGGATGCGGCTGGAGGCCAGTGGTGGGGGAATGGGGAGCTGGAGCACAGAGGGCTTTGGGCAGTGAAATCGCTCGGCTGGATCCTGAACCAGCAGACATGCGTTCTCGGACATTTGCCCAAATGCGTAGCATGTACAAGAGCAAGAGTCCCTCTGGGTTCACCAGCTGTAACCTGCGCAGCACTCTGGTGGGAGATGGGCACAGGGAGGCCATGCCTGCAAATGAGCCCCTTCCACTGACAATGGCCAGGAACCTAAACTGCCCTAGACAACAGTAGCTGAGAGGACAAGGTCCACTCCCAGGTGGAAAGGTTCTGGAAGGTGGCTTAGAACAGATGTCAAGAACTCTTACAGTGTCTGTGGTCTAAGGAAATAATCTTAGATAAGGTCACACGTGAATTCTAAACATGCCTGCCGCACTCCCGGCTGGCATCTGTGAAAGCGGTTTGGTGGATCTTCCACCCCTGATGAGCTCTACCGCCCAGCCCAGCCACAGTGCTGCTGGGGTCTACCCAAAGAGGCTGCAACCCGTCCGCACAAAGACAGTGTTTGAGGAACACCTCAGAGGCCGCCTGAGCGCCAGTCACACACCATGGGAGCTATGTGTGCCACCGTGAGGCTTCCTGGCCTTTGGGTGAGTTCCTGGCACGGCACTGTGAGAGGTACAGGCAGTGCAGACACAGGACCCGTGACAGCCGAGCAGGAAGCTGGGAAGAAAGACCGAGCTGCTGGGCACCAATCCGAGGAAGAGAAGCTCGAATGGTTTTTGCCTTCCTTTTGTTTTTAATATGTTCCCCTGGAGCAGGATATTTCCCCCAATTCAGCGTCTCAATCATTGTGACCTTGGGACATTCAGCCACAGGGACCTCATCTGGGCTGTCATCCTGCGTGATGACGGTACAACCCCTACATCTGCCTGGGTGCGTGTTCTTTTTTGAGTTGTAGGGCATATACGCTTTCTCCCCATAATGGGGTAAAAGTAAAACTAGTGCTTTCACAAACACAAGAGGCTTAAGGAAACAGGGTTTCCACAAGCTCACTTTGTGTTACTACTCAGTGACAGACGCCTGACAACCTGGACTTCCGGCACCGATGACACTGGGCACAGAGGGGACAGCCCACACATAGGACCTAGGCTACCACCCGTGTGGCCTTCACAATCTGCTGCAATCAAGCCTATGCCCCTGGTGTAATGAAGCCAACACCTTTGGGGTACAGAGGTCCTGAGCACCAGCCACTATTGTGAGAGCTAAGACGCTGAGCTTGAACTAACTGGAGTACTGCAACCCGGTTTTCCTCCAAATATCAAGGCCAGGTGGGAACCTGAAGACTTCTGCAGCGTTTCAGGAAGAACGAGAAGAGGAAGGCCTGTGTGCACCCGACTCTTGCTGTGGCTGAGTACCGTGTTAGGGTTTCTTTTAGGGGTCGACGTTAATGGGTGGAAAATGAAAATCAGAGCAACAGTTACATAGCTCTACAATAAAAACCACTGACCTGCACACTTTAACAGAGCAAGTTTCATGGTGTGTGAATTATATCTCAATAAAATTGAGTTTTAAATAAAACATATGTTTTGATTCCTCTCTACAATAGCTCCTCTGTTTTTCTCCCAGCTTTTCTGCTTCATTTTAAAGATAACTGTCAGAAAAATCCTGCTCATGCTGCCATGGGGTCCTTCCCGCTGTCTGGCCCCACCGAGCCTTGCCTCACACCACACACAAATTAACTCAAATGAACAAAAGGCCTACCCGAAAGAGCTGTTCTATTAAGAGTCTTACAAGGAAATACAGGAATAAAACTTCATGGCCTTGGCAATGGATGCTTGATTACGACACCAAAAACACAGAAAAGGGAAAAACAACCTGACTTCATCAAAAAAAAACTTAATGTACACCCAGAGATACAACGAAGGAAGTGCAAAGACAGCGCAGAGTGAAAGAGAATTCATTTGCAAATCTGATTAAAAAAAAAAAAGCTGGCAAAACTGGTAAGAACCGAGGCTGGAGCAGTGGCTCGGGGTTACAGTGCTTGCCTGCACAAGGATGCAGGTCCAAACCCAGCACCACGTACACAAAGAAGTGCTAGAGCAATGAAAACCTAAATAAAATTGACTTTCCCTTTCTCTCTTCCACTGTCCCTCCCTCTCTTTGGGAAAAAAAAAAACTGGTAAAGATCAAGTATCCATAATATATAAAGAACTCCTTCAATTCAACAACAAAAAGAGTTTTAAAGAATCAAAAGGCTGGGGATGTAGCTCAGTGGTAGAGCACCCCGGGGTTCAATCTCCAGCAACAGAAAGAAAATCAAAGACGGAAAGAAACTTTTCCACCTGTTGATGGGTGAGGAAATGGAGTATAATGTGGTACGCGTGCACAGATTATCCAACCGTACGAGAGAAATGAAGCAGCAATACATGCTACCGCACAGAACCCTGGAAACATCAGGTGAAACTCAAAGAAACCAGATGTCAAAACCTGCAGACCGCATAACTCGCTTTCGGTGGAATTCTCAGAACGGGAAGGCGCGTAGCTGAGCTAGGAGGAGAGAGGTGTGGCACGACTGAAATGTTCTGGAGGTAGCAGTGTCCGTCACACAAAGTCACAAGTGTACTACACCCGCTGCATTGTACACGTGAAAATCCTAAAACAGTGGATTTCCTGGTTTAGGACTCTTAACTTCATAGCTCACAAAAGAAGAAAAAGAACCCACCCTTAAGCACCAGATTGTGACCCCTCCGTCCACTGTTCCCACCCCATCTCTCCCGATTTTCACTTCTTGGGTCGCATCCTAATGTGGGATGGAGCCCCGTGATGCATGTCTTAGATCTGAGCTCCAGCTCACATGCCGTCCCCTGGGAACCCGCCTCACTCCTCCACGAGTCACCTCTGACTGCCACCACCAGCTCCATCAAAACGGGTGATCAAAATCCACTTAATAAATCTATTCATTACAATTCTATTTTGTGCCAGAGTAGAAATATCTGCCTGTCGCCCATCAAGGGCAGTTCTGATAATGAAATACACAAAATATGTGGAAAAGCTCTGTGAGTGCCCAGCGCACAGCTGACGTTCCTCGGCTTCAGGACTGGTCACAGCGCAGATGAGGACCTGCGGGGCACCTCTTGCTGCTCACGTGTGACATGCTATCAGCTCATGCAGATTTACTTTAAATAAAAACTTGCGTGAGCATTGCCATCACGGGTTTCCTTTTGATTTTTCTACACACACTAAAAATAAAGACAATACCATTACCACACAAGCGTGCACCCAGCAGTCCTATGAAGCACTGTGCCGCCCTGGCTGTAGCTGCAGGGAGACACAGATCTCTGCCACCTGCCTCTGCGGCAACCTGCATTGGGCTGAGCCATCTAGAGCGCCCTCCCTGTCCCACCTTCCAGCCCTTGGTGCAGGTGGCTTTGCTCCTCTCCCTAAGCCCGGCATGCTCAGCCCACGCTGTGTGGCGCCCCCCGAAGTTGATTTCACTGTTCTCAGTAATCGCACCCAGCGTCAGTGGTTCCCTCCTACAGGCCACCTGCAGCACGACAAACATTTGCTGAAAGGACAAAAGTCTGAATGAATGGAAGGTGTCCACTGAACATTTATACCTATTTTTTATCATCTTACTCTTAAATATAGAATAAAGTTCACCCACTCATTTCCTGGCCTCTGTGGCCACATCAGCAGCCTGGTACAGATTCCAAGCAGGGGAGCAACGGTGTGTGGGAACAGATTTGGGGCTTGCCCACCGCAGGCCCAGGAGAGTTGGGGAATGGATGCTGAACCCAGGGATCCTCTCAGACAGTGATGAACCCAGCCTAGTCAGCTCAGGGACATGGATATCTGCCTAATGCTAGACGCCAAGCTCTGTCCCGGCCTGGACCACGCAGCTCACCCCAGGCTCCGGTCAAAGCCCTTCCACCAGCCCAAGGGTAGCTCTACCCAGAAGAGGGCCCTGCCCTCACCCTGGAGCTCTGCTGATTAGAAGCTAATCCGAGCACAGGACAGCCTCTGTGTGTCCACGGGGCAGTGTGGGTGGACCTGAGCATCGGAGCAATAGCAGGAGAAGCCATGAGTGAAGCCACGGACAGCACACGGAGCCATCCCCAGGTCAGTGCCCACGGAGTGGCTCCCACTATCCAACTCTGGAGGCAGACATAAGGCAGGCCACCAGAGGCACAGGGAGAAAGGACGTCTGGTGGCCACAGAGCTGCAGCACCTCGCAGTCAAAAGTCACAACAAATATCAGTAATAGCAGCAACTGCTTTTAGCCCTTAAGGCACAGAGCTCTTTAGAGCTGCGAACTGTACCCCATGTTTCATTACCCTGTGCTACTGGCAGAGGAGCCCTGTTCATACTTGAAGAAACCAAGGCTCAGAGGCCATCCCAAACCCGTTTCTGACTACAGACTGAGTGTTCTGGTCTCCACGTCCTCTAGCGAAGCTGTTGTCCTCTTTGTACTGAAACACCGTGGAGCAAAGGAGAGTTCACTGTGAGGATTGGAGGATGCCTTCTACTGAGGACCCTCCCTCCACATTTAAAGTCTTTCCAGGTGAGCAGGGCCTCTCTCCACTTCTACCACTGCTCAGCCCTAAGGCCTTCCCGAAAAACCCTCTAAAGGCCACCGTGTGGTCCCCGAAGAGCCAGGGGAAACTCAGCCAGCCAGATTCTTAATCCCAGTACCAAGATGTCAATTTCCAAAGTGCAGGAATCTGCCCCAGGGTCCTGCTCCAGGGCACAATTCTCACCCGGAGCCTTCTTGTATGTCCCCAGGCCTGCATCCCAGTTCCCCTGGTTTGTCCTGGACTATCTGTGGTACTGAGTAACGTTAGGGACAACTCTAGGATTCCTAACTGGCCACTCAGGGCCTGCACCTGTCCCTCTGCTGCATCTTGCAGCGATGGGCACAGCAGATGGCTTCCAGTCCCGCCCTGTGCAACCAAGAGGTCTGCTTAAAGCACACATTTACTCTTTCCAACCCTGCCCTTCACCAGCCACCCACACCCCCAAGACGGGGATTATCTGTGACAGCCCACGGTCCTCGGGTGAGAGAACAGCCTCCTCTTCTCCCACCTAATTACCATTTCTTGCCTGTGCACTTGATTTCAATAAAGTCTCTCTAATTACTTCAAATATCACCGCGCCTCCCCTCCCTCTCTCCTGTGCCCCTCCTTCTCCTTGAGAGCTGAGACTGATGAACTCAAACACACCAGCCAGCCTCAGGCAGGTGCTGCGATGAGCAAGGACTTCCCAAAGTTAATAAGCCAGGAGGCTTAATAAACCAGACTTGCTGGAGCTAATAAACCCGGAAAACACAATTATTGCTATTTTTACTATTATTAAAAGATCGCCATTATTATTGTTGTTCTTCTCTGCCTCATCTGCAGCTAGCCCAAGACCCTCCCCCTGCCACTGCTCCTCCCCCACCAGTGGCAGTAATATTGTGTGAGTAATCCCAGAGGGACTCCTGCACTGCCCTGCTGGAGGAAGCAATATTGGAGTGCACGCAGCCCCCGGTCCCTTCAGGCTCCGCTCTGCCCTTTTATATTACACACGTTCTGTCAAATCCATCACCAGCCTCCCAGATCTTTCCAATAGGCTGCAGGAGGCTGGGTGGAAACAGAGATTAAAAGAGCTGGGGGGAGGGGCGCAGGCGCACAGGCAGGGAGCACAGGCATCTGGGTCTGGGGCCTGCCCAGGCTGTCCGTGAGTCCAGTTTCCATAGGACAGCTTCTAGGGCTCTGTATTTCTCTGTACCCTCTAGGAAGGCGGGTTTCCCAGCATCAGCTAGGAACATCAGCATCACAGGGCAAAACCACAACGGCCCCCTGACCCCTTCAAACACAGCTCTCCCTCACCTGCCCCCTTCCCTCTGCAGGATCGCCCTGGATCAGCCCTGGGTGGTGGACAAAGGTGGAAGGGGTCATGGGGCAGTGGGCTCCGTGTTCCCTCTGGGCCAACTTCTTATGTTATGGCTGGAGAAGCCCAAGTGGCTGAACAGAAGATAGGGAGGGGCTCGGACTAAGGATCCCCAGGAGCAAGAGGCTTTCTGCTCTCCAGCACAGCTCTCTCTCTCTCTCCTCCCCCTCTCCGCACATCCTCTTCATCCGATTTCCCATCTACACCTCTGGTATCAAATCTCTAAACCCAAACTCCTCTCTTTCCCCAGAAGGTGCTCAGCTGACATGGAGTTCCCATTCCAGTGATGTCACTCTACCCTAGTGGCACTCACCCCGGGAATGGGGGAGACGTGGCGATGTCTAAAAAGATGTTTTTGGTTGTCCTGACCAAGCTCACCACTGGTATCCAGTGGGTGCACTCTACAATGCACAGGGTGGCCCCACAACACACACCATGGGGCCGCAGCGGTGGCTCAACGGTTTCACCGCTTACCTGGCACGCACAGGGACACAGGTTTGAACTCCAGCACCACGTACACAACAAAGCACTGGAGCAGCAAAAGCCAAATGAAAAACTTAAACTAAATAAAATTGGCGCTCTCGCGCTCTCTCTCTTTAAAAAACGAAAACAAAAACACACCCAGCCCACCCAGCCCATAACAGCCTGAGTGCTGAGACAGGGAGACGACTCTATGCCCATCAACTCAGTTACCTTCAAATCTCCACAGTCGCTCATATGGGTCTCACGACCAGGAAGACTGGGCTTGGCAGGCGTGGGATCCCTCTCCTAGAGATGCCAGCCAAAGCTGGTGAGTGGAGGCGTTCGCTGGCTGGAAGATGGTGGTGGACGAAAGAGAGGAGGGAGAGGTCCTCAGAGAAGCCACAGACAAGCAGCTCTCCAAGGAAAACATCAATCCCAGCCTGACCAAACCTTGCTGTCCATGCAGAACCAATACAGCCCAGGCCATGACGCACGGGGCTATGGCCGTAGCTTGGACACCCAGAACATGCCAGGCCATTCCACCTGATGATGCCACAGCAGCACCATGTTGGAGGCTTGGGTGTGCAGGAGTAGGAGGCAGGGCCAGGCTACGCTCCCTGGAGCTGAGCCCTGGCCTCCACATCCGAACCCAGAGCCCACCGAAAGCCAAGGGCCAGGAGCACAGCCACTCTAGTCTCTCTGAACACACTGCAGTCAGTCACCTTCACTGACAGCCTCAGGGTCCTCCCTGCTCGTGCTGTGCTTGTCCCAGCAGAGGAGCTGAAAGCAGGCTGCAGCAGCCACTGGAGTCTGCACACACTGCCTGCTGGGAGCAGCCTCCACTCTGGCCCAAGCCCAGGCCCTTTTCAGCAAGGTAGCCCCGGGCAGGAGGCTTCAGAAGGACTCAGTGTAATTAAGAGCTGTGAAAGCCGCATTGTCTCCACTGCAAATCTGCTCCCCAAGAGGCCTTTGCTGGGGAACTGCAGAGGCAGGCAGAGGCCACAGCTGCCCTGCCACCTCCTCTTCTTAGAGCTTCCATCCAGCCCCAGGCACCTTGCTCTGCCTCTGGGCTGAGGAGGGAAAATGAGAGACAGAATGGAATGGAGAACCTCAGCGAGCTCCTCACTTCACGCTTTCTGAGCAGCTGCCCCAGGCCAGGCCCTGCTCTGAGGCCAGTGTTCTCACAGCTTCCACCCTGCTCCAGCAACAGCCTGCCAGCATGCATCAAGACAGGCCACCAGGACTGCATCATCCCTTCCCGTCCCCAGCACCAAGGCTGCCCCAGGAGGAGCAGGCATTCGCAAGTGTGCCCAGCATAGCCCCACAGGCTGGGAAGCAGGCCCCAGGTACACATCATCCCCTCCTGTCCTCCTGCAGGTCTGTGCTGGTCCCTGGCCAGAAAACTGGGCTCCCACTGCAGCCTGTGCACCTGTGCCATGACGCTGGGCCCTGTGGAGGCTCCACAGGGACATGAGACGCAGGAACTGCAGCCGCAGATTTGGCCCCAACAGCACAGGTGCACCCACCAGACCCAACCGGCATAAAACACAAGCCTGAGCTCACATTCCTACAAGCCCTCGGTTTCCTCCTGAGCAGCAAAGGACAGTGTATATCCTGACCTCGCGCTGTTGGGTTCTCCTGTCTTATCCCAAGGACTTAACCCACAAGGAAAGAACATGGCTTCCAGAGATAGTCCCAACAGGGCGAAGGTCAGGAAGGAAGAGGTGCTTCTGTCTCTGGGACAAAAAGCCCAGCACAAATGAAGCTCATGGCTAGACCCGTGTGCAGCCAGGAACACCTTGCCCCTGGTGAGGAGAGCCCAGAGCTGAGCACACGCCAGGGCAGTTGCACAAAGAAAAACCCAGCACTGTCTCTGCTAGGGTCTAGATCCCAGGGCTCAGGTGTTGGAATGTTAGTTCCCAGCACAGTGGTATTAAAAGGTGGAGGAACCTTTAAGAGGTGGTAATTAGGTCAGGAGATGCTGCCCTGGGACAGGCTTAATTGTAGTTCTCCTGGGGCCCGGCTTAGTTCCTGCCGGAGTGGAGACTGACCCAAATCCCATGGCCTCCGGCCTTACCACGTGATCGCTCCGGCCATCACAACGCCATCCTCCACCAGGCCCTCATCAGCGCCCAACAGAAGCTGGTGCCACTCATGCTGTTGAGCCTTCAGACCATGAGTTAAACAAATCTCTCCTTTAGTGAGTTTGTTATAGCCACAGAAAACTCATGACCTGCTCAGCAAGACTGCGTCTCTCTGCACCTAAATCACCAGCCCCAGAGGCCACGCTGGGAAGGCCAGCTCAGGATGGAGCAAGTGAAGGGACTGAATCTGATCATCCTCACTCAACACGAAAGGCAACAGGACCACGTGGCTGAAGGCGGAAGTGCCCACGTGCCAAAACCGACCAAAGGAAATAGCTGCTCCCCAAAGCCTTGGGGTGAGGCAGGTGACTAAAGAGTGTAAACCGAGAAACAAGGCACCTGGAGTCTACGGGAATGGTGCTCCCCCTCCTGAAAAATCAAAAGCATGCAAAAATAACTTAGAGTCACACCACACGGAACAACCAGAGGCCCATCCAGGGGCCACTGGGTGTCTCCAACAGTAGTGTGTTTCTGCCCCACGTTCATGAAGTGTGCACATGGCCCCGCTCAGGATCAGGGCTCCAATAACTCCCATGTATGCAAAATGGGAAGACTGATCTCAGATGACATTACCAACAGCCAACACGGCGCCATGACTCCAGCAGCTCAGAACTCATCACATGACTGCCCTATTCCATCTTCCCAACAGCCTCAGGGGTAGGGATTAACCCATTCTATAGGAGGAGACTGAAGGCTCAGGTTAGCAACAAGGTCATGGAGGAAGGCGAGACCAAGTCGGAAACGGGGTTCCTCTTCCAGCAACGGCTGAGCAGCTCCTGCCTGCCCGCGCCTCCCCCAGACGGGCTGCAAACTCTGCACAGGCCTGAAAACTACCGTGTGAAGACAGGGGACAGGGGACCAAAAGCCGGCAGATTTTGAAGGACAGCTGCCACAGGGAAGAAGGACTTGGAACATGGATTCTCTTGTTTTTAATCACATAGGGTGACCAAGAAACTCAGAGGGAAAATCCACAGTCCTGATGATTGGAAGAACCTAGGGCAACTATAGCAGCAGAAAAGTGAGGGAAGAAACCCAGGAAGACCAGGAGCCCAGATCCCAGGAATGAGCTCTGCTGCATCTCCCGCTGAACTACACATGCTGGTTGACTCCAGGCAGCCCCACCAAGGATCAGAGCTAAATTGAGGTTCTAGGTGCCGCCCATCACAAGGGGATGGTTCAGTTTGAGTTTAGCCAAGTTAACTGACTACTGGAAAAATTTTAAATGAGATATGAACCATTCTTACAGGAACATAAGAATTCAGGTTATCTATACGGTATCATGTCCAGGATAAAATTCACAATTATTAGCATGACCCGCACTCAAGAGAAAAGATAATCAACACAAGCCAACTCCAAAATGACCTAGAGGCTGGAATTAGCTGACGAGGATTGAAGGCATCTATTACAGCCACGTTCAAGTATGTAAAGAAAAATATGCTCAATAAGAATGAAAAGACAGCTGAAGCGGTGGCTCAGCAGTTGGAGTGCTTGGCTGGCATGCACAGGGACCTGGGTTTGAGCACCAGCACCAGGTTCACAACTAAGTGTCAAAGAAACAAACAAACAAAAAGATGAAAAAATAAATAAAAGTGACCCTCTCCCCCGCCCACTCTTTCTCTCTCTCAAAAAAAAAAAAAAAGAATGGAAAAAGAGAGCAGGAAATGCCATCACAGAAATACAAACCACAAGAAAGAATCACGTAGGAACTCCGTGACAGCTCTGTCCAATACAACTTTCCAGATGCTTTGGTTCTGGGTTTGTTCTGGGGTTGGGGAAGTCGTTCCAGGGATCGAACCCAGAGCTTTGTGCATGCTAAGCATGTGTTCACCACTGCTGCCTCCAGCCCCAGCTCAGCCTTCCTGCAGTGAGAACAATGTTTGCAGCTTAGCTGTCCTACCAGTGCCACTGGTCACACGTGCTCCCTGAGCACTTGCAATGCAGCTGGTGCAACTGAGAGACTGAATTTTTCATTTTGTTCCATTTTAATTAATTTAGGTTTAAAGAGGCACATGTTGCTAGTGGCTACCACATTAAGCAGTGCAGCTCCACAACGAAAGAGCACAATATTCAGGAATAAAAAATCCACCAGATTGGCTTTACGGTTCATTGGAGTTGGCAAAGAAAGTACTGATGAACTTTAAGGTGGATCAATACAAATAAACCATTCTGAAGAACCAAGGGGGAAAATGGCTGACAACTACAGCAAACAAGAACAGACGTAGAGAGGAAGTGGTTACCCAGGTCTGGTGTCTTCCACACTTTTTGCAATGGTCAATTATTAACTCTAAATACACTGTGCATGGTTAAGAAAATGTGATACGATTCCAGGAACCACTAACAATAAATTAATAATAATATAAGGAGGTATAGTCAAAAGGGCAATGAGCAAAATGAAATCCCTTTGTAAAGAATAAAAACAGAAACAAAAAAATACAAAACAAATAACGATATGGTAGGCCTAAATTCAGCTTTATCACTAATTACATTAAATATTAATGGATTAGATACTTCAATGAAAAGAAAGAGATTGTCATAATAGATTTTAAAAAAGCAAGACTCAGTTATATACTATCTACAAGACAAGTACTTTAAAAAATAAAGATTAGAAATAAGGCAATGTTTCCTAATTTTAACTATTATACTATGCACTATCTATTAAGTAGCTTCCCTTTCTAAAACCCAATGATTCCATACAAATATGAGCATATGCATATATATCTATATGGACACATATGTAATATCCAAGTATTTTTGCACTCAGGATATTATCACAGTAGTTCATGGTCAAATTCATGTGTACCCAAATCCAGAAGAAATTACTGAGTAAATATATCCATCATTGATAATTCTTTTTCTAATCAACATTCATTCCGTCAAATAATCAGATGGAGTTTTGGGGCAACCATGTCCAGAAAACGCTTTCTGGTTCTTGAAGAATGACTTAAATCTTCCTGAAGCAACAGAATTGTCCCCAAACTGCTTGAATTTAAATGTCTGTGGAAGACTAGCAGGACCCTTCCACAACCTGGTGACTGGAGCAGAAGATGTCTCCAGGGCTTTGGCCTCACAGACAGCAGGGGTGACACCCGGTGAGGAGCCCTGGTCTTGGTTTCAGAGCTCAGCAACCTCTCTGAGGTTGTGCTATGGTGGTGCCCACAGGCCTTGGTGGCCCCCACACACCCTCTGAGCTCAGCACTGAGGCCTGGGCAGCACTGGACCTCTCTGAGGTTGTGCTGTGCCAGTGCCCACAGCCGTGGTATGACCCACACATCCTCTGCGCCTTGCCTCTTGTCCCCCAGCTTGGACGCCCTTCTGCCCATCACTCTCCATTCTTCAGGGCTCCACTCAAGTCCACCTTTCTCACTATGGTTCTCCTCAAACTTCAGGTAGTAACAGTCTTCACTTCTTAAATTTAATTTGCATTTCCAATTTGGACTTTAAATTTTTTAATTTAAATTTTAAAAATTTTCCCATTGCATTGTTTTTCTCTACACAGTTTTTCTCTAAACAATGTAGTCATTCATTTTCTACATGTTTCCTCTTCATACATCCTCTCCCTCCAAAAAAATTTGTTTTTGGAGTAAGGGACTGTTGTTCATATATGCAGGTGTGTGCACACATGCACACACACACAATGAAGACACCATCCCTGGTAGCGATGATGCCTCTGGGTCTGTCTCCTGTCACTAAGGGCAGCACTCACACTGGCACTCTCCTGCAGGCCACCATCCTTCAGTATCATGGAAGACCTCACAACTACAGCCGTTCACGGTTTCTGAGGCCCCTTTTCCCAGTATTTCACTTGACATAAGTCACAGGAAGCACACAAGCATTCTCATGCACTCACAAGCATGCACACACATTCAGATGCATGCACATATGTATATACTCATAACATGCACATATGCGCACACTCATGAACTCACACACATGCACATGTGTTCACCCATTTATGCACGTAATGTGTGCACACATGTGTACATATACCCGTGTATTTATTTACATGCATGCACAGAACACCCTTTCATGCACAATCACATATGTGTGTGCAAACACTCATACACATGCACACCTGTGCATTCACATGCATGTACACATGCACTCATGCACACTCATTAACTCACATGCATGCACATGTGCGTCCACACGTGCACATGTGTGCATGTATGTGAACATATACCATGTATTTACAAACATCCACAGAACACCCTTTCATGCACATGCACATATGTGTGCAAACATTCAGACACATGCATATCTGTGCATTCACATGCATGCACTCACACACATTCATAAACTCACATGTATGCACACGTGTGTACCCACTCATGCGCATGTACAGGTGCACACATGTGCATACATGTGGCATGTGCTCATGAATTCATATGCATGCATGCACTAATATGCACAAATATATACACACTCATGCACTCGCATGCATAGACACAAGCACACACATGCACATGTGTGCATACATATATCACTTACGGAAAAATAGTTCAGAGGATTCAAGGATATCCTAAAACAGAGCCCCAGTGTCAAAGCTCTTCCCCAAGATGAGTCCCAATAACCAACACTCCTGCATTGGCAGGGGTTACTGGGGATTGGACCCAGGGGCACTCCTCCACTGAGCCACATCCCCAGCCCTTTTCATTTTTACTTTGAGACAGGGTCTCACCAAGTTGCTCAGCCTGACCTTGAACTTGCAATCCTCTGGACTCAGCAAAAGTGGCTGGGATCACAGGCGTGCGCCATTGTGCCAGGCTGGCACTACCAGTTTCACTTACTCAATTCCTTTACCTCCCCCTCCTCTGTTAGCTTCTGAGGAAGCTTCTAAGGAATGAACTGATGCCACGAAGAAGCACAACATGTTCTTGCCCAGCTCCAAGAGCAGTCCTGCTGCCCTCTGCCCCTGTGCTGCAGCCCTCCTCAGACACCCCATAGGGTCGTCTTGAATCTGTCCCATCCTTGTCTTGCCCCAAATCTTCCACCCAGCAGCTACCTGAGGTGCTCCAGACAGCGACCCACATGGCATGTGCTGGAAGGTGCTCTGTGGCCAGGAGAGGTCGGGGGTGCAGGTATGGATGCAATGCTGAACAGGGGCGAGCTAAGCACAGGGGGACCTCTGGTCACCTGCTAGCTTCTCGTGGTCTTTCCTCCCTTCTAGAACACAAGCACCGTAGGCCTGGGGCGCTCTGTGTTGGGGCACTGCTGTGTCTCCGGCAGGCACATACTAGGCACACAAGAATCTTAGATGAACAAAAATGAATGTGCAAAACTTTATCTTTCAGACGGGTCAAAAGCAAGGGTTAGAGCTGGGCCCAGCGGGGCACGCCTATAATTCTAGCCACCTGGGAGACCAAGGCAGTTCTAGGCCAGGCTGGGCAACTTGGCAAGACCCTGTCTCAAAATTTAAAATTTAAAAAGGGGCTGGGGATGCAGCTCAGAGGTAAATGCCCCTGAGTCCAGTACACACACACACACACACACACACACACACAGAGGCTGAGAATTAGGGCCACAATTCTAAATCTTACTCCAAATAATAATCAAATGTTAACTTCAGAGCATAGAGAAAAGAAACTGAATGAAGACTAATTCACTTTTAGAAGAGAGATTGAAAATGGTGGTAATCTGAACTCACACTCTGGAACAACCAGATAAGGAGTGGGTTTTGCAAAACACACACAAAGAAGGCCCCACAGCCAGCAGAGCTTCACAGAAGCGATCCTGGGAACGCACTCTTCTAAGTGCAAGTCAATAAGGCCAGCAGGGGACCCATCACCTCTTACTGAGGACACTGGGCTTGCCCAGGGTCACTTCCAGGCCACCTCTGTGGAAAGTGCCAGGCTCTGCACATCTGTGTCTCCAGGTGCTCACTGTGCACCAATGCCCTTGGGCACGGGCTTGCTCGTGGCCGGCTCCACTACTCAGCCTGGGTCCCAGGGAAACAGCGGTGCTGACATCGTTCCCTGGCACATGCCCACCTCAGTCAGTGGGGGAAAGGGGTGTGTCGTGTGTGTCTGCGTGGGCTCAGGCCACAGAAGGGCAACCCCGGGCATGCACTGCATGCTCTAGTGACTGCGAGGAAGGGGCTGCTGAGGAGGATGAAGCCCCACAGTCCTGTCACACTCCACAAGGTACCCTGGACACAGCTCCGTCGTCAGCTGCAGGCCTAAGAAGGAACAGGCACTGACTGGCAGATGGGAAGGTCACAGGCAGGATGCCAGTCCACTCCCCATGGTCCCCAGAAATGCACACAGACTGGAAGGAGTGGGGAACCTGTGAGCCATGGCCCATGGCAATCTGCTGATGTCACAGGGGATGTGAGACACCCTTCTGGCTAACCAGCAGTGTGGGACGAAACGGAAATCACTTCCAGTGACAGTCCAGCCTCTGCGATGCCCCACGTCATTAAATTTTAAAGGAGTTCATTGGGGAAGTCCTTTAATCCTTTAATAATTGAGTTGGGGCAAGGGGCCGGTGGTGGGGACATTTACCTGAGCTGGTATTAACTAGCTTGGCTACTAATGGCTTTCCAACAGTCCCACTGTGTCCATGTCGCCATTTAAAAGAGCACATTCCATTTGGCCCTTGCTCTTTAACTGTCAACAGGGAAATTGAAAAATAATACATCATGAAGTATTGCAATTTGTATCACAGTTCTCTGCTGAGTCTCCCTTCCAGCACCACTGAGATCAGTCTAAACTAAGCCCTAACAAGCAGCTGACAGGTAGAAAAATTCATTCCATGAGTCAGCTGGATGGATATGATATCAAATAACCCATCACTAATATGTTTCCCACTGAATTTACTGGCCACAGAGGCAGGGCCATTGGAAAATACTGAGCTTCCCTAGCAACTTCAAGTGGAGTTGAATTCTCTCCTAAGCTGTGAGTCTGGCTCTGAAACCTGGCCTCTGTTTTCTCCTGGGGTCATGAGAATATGACCTCCCTAGACCTAAGTAAGGGTTCCCACCTGACCATGCCCAGCTCTCCTGTCCCTGTCAAAACAGTTAACGCCGCACGCAGCGGACACTGTGACGGTGCTGCACACCTCAGAGGGCTCAAGGTCAAAGCAGCAAATGGGGTCAGCACAAAAAGGGTAATGCTTTGCCCAGACCATCCAGCCGAAGAGGAGGCAGAGATGGTCCCAGCGCTCCAGGATTCAGAAACACCCTGCTCCCATCAGGACACTCAGGGCACGGTCTGCATGCCGGTGAGCACACACTTTCTGGAAGCCTGGTCTCCCATGTTCTGAGGGGAGGGGACTATAAACGTGAGACCAACTGAGGGCAACTGAGTCATTAGGGACAATGCCCTTGAAGAATTAATGTGATTCTTAGGGGACCCTCAGCTCCCATGAGAGCAAGCTGTTATAAAACGAGCAAGCCCTGGTCCTGAGTCTCTCTGGTTTCTTGTCTTACTGTGATTTCTTCTGCACACACTCCCACCACTGTGACACCAACCACCAGAGCCCAAACAGGACCACCTGCTCTTGGACTTTCAGCCACCAAAACTGTGTGCTAAACAAACCTTTTTTTCACCAAGTTCCCAGTCTCAAGTGTTTTGTTACAGCAACAGAGAGCCAACTAAGTGGACAAGACTGCACAACAGAGTTATCCAGGTACAGACACTAAGCCACCGCAGAAGGGCCAACAAGAAGCATGGTGCCCATGTCCTCAGCTCCCTTCTCTTGAGAGGGTCTCCCAAGAACCACAGGATGCACAAACTCTTCAAGCAACAGGAAGGGAATGGCCTCTTTACCAAGCACAGCTGACTAGCCTCCTGGCCAGGGGAGGCCCTGACGCTTGTCCTGGGGAATTGGCCACACAGTGGTGTACCTCGGACTACTGCTATCCTAGACAGAAGGAAATAACTGGGGACTCACCCTGCTGCCATCTCCAGGCCCAGGAGCCAGGATAGCCTTGGGACAGACACTCTGTGGGGACCTCCCGCAGCCACCTTGGGGGACCTGCCTCCACCAGCCTCGGTCCAGATGCACCCAGGCCCAGCCAATCCACAGGGAAACACACAAAGGAACGAAGGGAGGAGCACTGGAAACAGGACCTGCCCCGCTGGCATCCCTGACCTTCCCAGCACCCTCTCCCTGGGGTCATTGCCCTGCCTGTGCCAGCTGCACCCACCTCAGCCTTCAAGCAGCTTCCAACCACCCCGTCCTTAAACGCCTTCCCTTCACTCCTCTTCACTCCCATCTTTCCCTCCCATCATCTTCTCCAGAGTCGACTTCATTCCACTTCTTCATCTTCCATGAAATACCACGCTGTCTCCCCAGCCCACGAAACTACTGTCAGTAAGGTTCCCAGTGACCGAGTGCCAATTCCGAGGGCAAAGAAGAGGACCTGCTGCTTGGAATCCCCCACCTCTGCCCCGTCTCCTAGCACCCCACTCCACTGGGCTCACCTCCTGCTCCTGCCACTCCACTGCAGGTTCTCCCAGGGCACCACCCTCGGCCCTCTTCTCCGTTCTACACAGTACCTCTGTTTCAGTCTGATCTGGAATGTCCCCCAGGGGCTTATGAACTGGAAGCATGGTCCCTAATGCAGCAAGGTTCAAGGTTGGGCTGTTATAGGCAACAATGGGATCATGAGACTCTGACCTCATCATCAGAGGATTGAGCCATCGACTGGATTAATCCACTGATAACTGAATGACTCATGGGAGTGGGCCCTGGCTGGAGACAGTAGGTCTCGGGCACGCCCATCTCTCCAGCTCTCTCCCCTCTTCTCTGCTTCTCAGCTGCAGTGAGGTGACAGCTGTCCTCTGCCATGCCCTTCCGCCATGACACTTCTGCCCTGGAGTTGGCCAGCCACAGACAGAACCCCTGAAACTCTGAGAGAAAGTCTTCCCTCCTCTAGGTGGGTCATGGCAGGTATTTTGGTTGCAGACAAAACAGCACACCAGCACAATCCCAGGGCATACCCCTCTTCCCATGTTTCTAGAATAATGTATTGCGTGGCAATTGTGTCCAGGCTGCTCTGCAGGTGTGCGGCCACAGCTGTGCCCTACATCTACACCTGAACATCCCCCCGTAACTCAGCATGGCCGCAAGGACCCGCGTTACCCACCTCTGCCTGTCCAAAGTCCTTTTCCACTCTAGTAAGACTGTCACCCAGCCCTTCTGGATCATCCTCCACCTTCCTCTCTGTCACCCCCTTCCTCAGTTGAAAGTGTCAAGTTCCACACGTTCTGTGTCAGGAAAGCTTTCTAGACCACATTTATTCTCCGCATTCCCAATGCCTCCACCTCAATCCACCCTGTCCGCCGTATCTTTCATGGCCTAAATGTCCTCTATCCTGTCTCCACCCAGGTTCCCTATGAGGTGCCCACCTGCCACCAGATTTACCTTTCCGGACAATAAGGGCCACATCATTGCACTACGGCGAAACACCTGCCGGTTGCTGGCCAGCCACAGTGAGGCTGTAAGCTCCTGGCATGCTACACAGTGCTCCTCGAGGCTGGGCGTTATTCTGTGCTCCATAACCAGTCCTTCCCCTAATGCACTTGGCAATTTGGGCACCACCGTTTCCACAGCTGATGACCATGGGGCCCACATGCTTTCTCTCCACCTCTCCCTCCATCTGCACCTGCTTCTTCTTCACTTGGAATTCTCCACCTGCCCTGGTTCCTACAGCCCCATTCATCTCCCAAGAGCCTGTTTCCATATCACCTCTCCCACCACACGTTCTCAACCACTCAGCAAGAAGCACGATTGACTTGCCATTTAACCAATGGAGACGAGGTATCGGGCAAGGTGCTTAGACGAGGGGTTGAAAACATAACAGGAAGGCGCTGGCCTCACAGAGCTTACGATCTACTGATGCAGACAACAACACACACACATGCACACACACATGCACATGCTCACAATGCACACACATGCTCACATGGGTATCCACACATGCACACACATGCACACGCTCACAATGCACACACATGCTCTCACAAATGTGTGCACACATGCACATGCTCGCACATGCACACACATGCACATGCTCACAATGCGCACACATGTTCACACATGTATGCACACACATGCACACATGACCATGCACATTTGTGACAAGAACAAAAAAGACAGTGAGACAGGGCAAGGGATATAGCTGGGCCCTGACCCTCAGGCCAGACGTCTCCTAAGACAATTTGATGCTTTTTCTTAGCATCTGCTCAATGTGCATCTCTGAACAGTCTTTGCTAGACTGCTAACACATCAGTATTTCATTTTATTCACTTTTACATACCTGATATATATGAGGATTTAATGTCTACTATATGATTAAATGAATGAATGAGCAATTTAATTAATGAACCAATTGTTTATGAGTCCACTTAATTTTAAATTTGAGAAATCCACACACATCTCAGTAAATCATATTCCGGTTGCCTGCGTATTACCTGAAATCTCTAGTTTCATTAAACAGCAGTTTACAAAGATTAAATTCAGACGAATACTTCATCTCTCTAAAATTGGCTGGGATGGTTTTAAGAGAAAAAAGTGCTTGCTGGGGAGAGAAGTAATACAATGGAGGAAAATTTAGCTCCCTTAAAAACAGAGATTCCATCATCACTGTGCAGCTCCAGCCAGGCCGAGCACCGTCCCGCAAACAAAAGGGAGGTTCTGGAAATGGCCTCCCAGGCCATGCTGGGGACTCCTGCAGCTGAGGCTGCGACTGTTGGAAAACACAGCGCGTCCAGAAGAAGACCTGGACGGGGCTCTCTGAGGAGCGGACAGACAGCTGCTGGTTGGTCCCAGTGGAGGCTGTGTCTGGAAGGCTCTGGGTCTGAAATTTAACAATTCTGCTGCCAAATGTGCAGACGGGCTCCTAACTCAAAAGTCACCAGCAGCAAACCGTGGGAGCTGAGCGAAGGCAAGTGGAGGCTGTCCACCCGTCTTCATTCTCCCCGTGGGGACGGCCAGCTATACACGACGGACAGAGAGGACACACATGCTGTGAGACAAGAAAGGATGGACAGGACAACTCTGTGGGGTGCTGGACACCCAGGAATGGTGGACACACAGCAGCAGTTCCCACACACACCAAGGCAGCCCCAAATCCCAAAAACTTCCTTCAGAACCACGGAGTACGACAAACAGCTGCCCATCGGAAAGCCGCCCAAAAGCTCAAGTATCCGGCAGGTGGAGACTTGTTTTCCAAGGGCTGGTTCAATAGGACAAGCTGAGAATTGTGATCTCACTAGGGTGTGAACACCAGGACTCAAGCAACAGATGGTGTGACTTAGTGGAAAGGCCAATGGCCCAGGGGTCAACAGCAGGGGACAGCACCCCAGCTTCTCTCTCCACCAACAGCATGGCCTTGGGCAAGCTCTTCAACTCTCCCATCCTCGGTGTCCTCAGCTGCAAAACGCAGAGGGGCATTGTAATGCACCAATAAAAAGCACAAGGAGTGGCATAAAAACTGTCCCCTCACTAACTTTCAAAATTGTGATAAGGATCAACCTCTATGTAATAAATGTGAAGATTCTTTGAAAATTGAAAGGGGTAAAATTTTTAACCAACACATCTTTTGATAACATTTTCTGCAAGCCAAGTATGGATCTGCATACTTTATGAACATTAACTCAAAGTAGCTTAGGGAGGTTGAACTATTACCATCTCCATCTCAGAAAGACAACAGACACAGAGCAAGAGAGACCCTCCCCAAGCATCAGCTAGTGACCCGCACAGCAAAACTTGATCCCAGACCCACGGCCCACGTCCACGCTCATAAGGATCACACGAGGCCAGGGCATTTACACAGCTCCTAAGGAAGCACGCAGACGTCCCTCACGGAAAACAGTCCCAGTGCTCAGTCCGTAGGTACTTGCCATCTTTCCAAAAGGCTTTTTGTGTTTGTTATCTTTTTTAATTCTTGAAGCAGCCCTATGAGGTCATTATGATTAGATTACTTTGTATACACAGGAAGACATGCGCTTCAAATTATTTTTTCAGTAATGGAGAGAGCATTCACAACCACCTGTCCAGCCCCTTCCACCTATGAACAGGGGCTTTTGAAATGGATGGTCCAAACCATAAAAAGAAAAAAAAAACATAAAGGAGTTAAACCCCAGGAAAAAAACGATGCATGATCACTCCAGCCTTCCAGAACAAGGAAGCCCCGGCAAAAGGTTGCCTACTTCTCCCAAAATAATCTCCTCCTCTCCCTTCTAAGATCCGATTCTACCACCATGTCGTTCTTTCAATGGAGCAAGCATCTTCAGAATAATAGCACATCACATTGCGAATTATTTCATAACATCCTGATTTGAGAACCAGCTAGGAGCAGGCTCCAGCCTGAACACAGTTTTGGAAATGTAAAGGGTCACAGAGGGCTGGCCAAACCCAGCTGAGATCCTAAAAACACGACTAGAATACTGGTGTGCAGTATTCTGTGCAACTCGGGTGCACAGAAATTCAAAGGAAAAGAGGAAGCCAGGGCAGGCAAGGAGGGCCCCTGGGACACTCCTCCATGCTGGTCGGTGTACCTAGGCCTCTGAAGAGCTGCGCCAGGCCCTGGGAAGATGGCGGCCAGTGCCACAGAGTGGAGAGGGACAAGAGGAGAAAGGGTAAGAGCAGGCCAGCAGCAGGGGAGGATGCTCTAGCTGGTTGTGTTCAGAAGGATTCCTTCCAGAGTCAGAACCAGGAAACTCTCCCCAAGAGCCAGCCTTGGGGAAGGAAGCCTGAAGTAACAGTGAGAAAGTGGCATGCTGTCAAAGAGACCCTGGAAGGCACACTGAGGCATGGGAAGGAGGCACAGGCAACAGGCAGCTGTGGCCCTGAAGCCCACCTCTGGACTGCAGTGGCCCAGGAAGGCCAGAAGATGCCCTGGGACTGGGTGCTGGTGCTTCTGCCCAGTCCCAGCCAAAGGTTCCGAGAGCCACCCTGCTCCATATAAAGACAGCTCTCACCTGTTCCTAGCTCTCCAACCACAGGGACAGGACCCAGGCACTGTCAAGCTCCTGAACTCTGCCAGAGCCACACTTTGTCCACCCACCCACCCAGTCTCTCCTGAGCCCCTTCCCTGCCCAGAGAGAGGCACCAGCTTCTCCACCCTGGAGCTGGCAGCCCCAGGCCAAGCTGAGTCACCATGCAGGCTTAGGCCCTCTGGGGGCTCAAACAAAGACATGTTGGGACCCTCCTGCAGAGAGCGAGGGCACTGTTTCTGAGCCCAGTGAATGACAACAATGCTAAGAATGGAAATATGGTTTGGGGGATAGACCCCAGGAGCCCAGCATTCTGGTAGTTAAAGGAACTTTAATGAGCTTAAGAGGCTAATCTGGAGTTCTGGAGGGGGTGTTTTGTTTTGTTTTGTTTTGAAAAATCCCTTTAAAGGCTCCTGAGGCTGGAGAGGGAGGAGGCAACCCAACCAGAGTCAAGGAGTGGCAGCTTGTAACCCAAAGGCTGATGCGGTGAGGACAGGATGCTGCTCCAAAGAGCGCCTCCCAGGGCAGCAGCAGTGCCTGGTGCTCAAGAGACACCGGACAGGTCTCCTCAGGGTGCAGAAGTGCCTTGTGCACAACACTGAGCGGAGTGATGCATTCCCACCCTGTCAGCATGCTACCCAGGCTTCCCGCCAGGGTCTCCTCCCAGGCCACTGGTGACACCACCACACCCAGGCACTTCTTTGACCACCAAAATACTCTGAAGGACATAAACCAGCATCCCCCCAAGGTGCCAGCACACTCAAAAAGGTTTTCAGGGACCCTATAATGGCCACCTGAAGAAGAGTGATCACAGGACACCATGAACCTGAGAAAATCAACACTCATCGGCCATTTAGCTGAGCCCAACCAGTAACTGGGCAGTCCCATGGTGGGACAATTGCTCTGTGCATCTAGAAGGCTAATTGGGTAACCCCAAGTGAAAAAATCAAGAGTCCTAACGGTCCATGAAGATGGCCCCAGGGTGGGGGGAGGAAGCACTTGATAAGACAGAGTTTAATATCTGACGCTTTCGAGTGTCAAATTAACAAAGTTGCACAGGGTGTAGTGGAGTGGCAGGGAGGCAGAATGGGACTGGGCTGGACGCAGAGTCTAGACACAGCCTGTGGTCCGTACCCACAAAGACTGGATGCTCGTGACACTTTTCATATGGACAGTTTATTGAGTGAATCAGACAAGACGGTTCAATCCACAGTGGCCACACATCTGTCATCGTTCCACAATAATAATGAGAAAACACAAATCCAGTGGTGTGGCGAGACACTGGTGGCCCCAGAGATGGGGAAGCCAGACACATTTGTTGTTCTCCAAAAATAGGATCCCCAAACTGCAGTGACGAAAGGCTGGAAGAGACCAAACGCTCGTGTGACTTCAGCAATTGGCCTGGAACAGCGCGGTCTATGTTGTGTTTTCAGTTGTTCCATGTGACGTTCTGGTGCAGGAATGGGGAATCTGGCGATGGTTTCATTGAATTCCAGGTAACTCGGGCATGTGTGGCAGCCAGGTGACAAGCTCTGTGGCAGCCTTGGTTGCCTTGTTCACCATGGAAAAGAACAAAGAGGTGGGTTCCCAAAATCCCTTCTTAAGTGTGCAGATGGGGCTGTTTGGATGGGACCACCTACACCCACAGAGGGGGAGACTGCAGGCTTCTTTAGTCCCCACACAGCGTCCTCGGTAAAGCTACAGGGTTTCTGCTGCATTCCAATTGCATCTGCTCTCTAGTGCCAAAAGAAACCTAATCCCTACCCTAAGTCCCATTTTATTTATTTTCAGTAGTGTGAAAACAAACATGTAGCAAGATTACAGTGTTTACGCCTCCTTTTTAGCCCATATAGCTTTAATCCTCCTGCTAATTAATGCCAGGGCCGCAGCAATTTTATTAATTTCATCTTGGTTAAAAATATAGAGACAGATCACTGGGCTTTACTAAAATAACAATTTGACATTTGGAAGGTGTTCCCTTGATTTCAGCAAGACGGGTGGCTAGGTTGCATTTAAGACATGACAAAGAGACCCAAAGCTGCAGTCAACATTGGTCAACAACAACACAACCAATCCTAATTGTGATAAACTGACTAAAGCACCCATATCATGTGCATCAAGGAGACAAGGGAGAAAACATGAGTGCTAAGGAGGACTTTACATCCCAGGAAACAGGCGCGTGACGAGAAAGGGATCCCTCCTCTGGGCTCGCTGGTGTTTGTTTCTGCACATTGTTCCTAAATTGCCACCTCCACCAAGCCCAGTCCAGAAAGGCAGCTGGCAACAAAATTTTCTCAACATCCCTAGGGGACTTGGGGAAACACATAGGATCTTCCTCAGGGACGTCTCCTGCACACAGGAGCAGCCAGGCCCTCCAGCGACCTTCCACTTCTGCCCAGACTGGGAGAGACACGCCTGCCCCACCCCACGCAGCCACCATCCCCATCTTGCCCCGAAGTAGCTCAGCCAAGGACTCAGCTCTGAAGATGTAAAGGGCCATTTCAAAGTCAACGTCCAAAACAAGTCTTCAAATTTTTGAAAAACACTGAGATAGTGCTAAGATTTTATAGTTAGGGCAGAATTTATTTTAAAATATTTCTCCTGTGCTTGTGTGGGCTCCTTATGCCCCCCATAACCCATTTCCCAGTACTGTACAACTGTACTTAATCAAGCTAAGGTGAATCCACATTGGTCACTTGCAACATGATAAGAATCAACAATCAGCACTGTGTAATGTGCGCTTTCCCTAAAAAGCTTCAATAAATTTCTGGTAATGTAAAAAATGTTAAAGTTTCATCTATTTTCTCACTTCGAAATACTCTAATCCAAATAATTTCTTTGGCTATAAATATAATTAGCTGATGATTTAATAAATGAAGTTGCTCTCATTAGGGAGACAGTGCCTATTCACTATCTTCAAAACTTTCTCAGAACTGAAAGGCAACAATGAAAACAACTCCTGAAATTAATAGGAATGTTTTGGATAGTACAAAATTTACAAACAAAAATGAAACCAAAAAGCAAGACAATAATGAACCATTCAAAAAGTTCTGATCACTGAAATGGAGATATAAAAAGCTACTTCCTGGCCAGGTGAGCGACTGAAGTCCCAGGGCTCCACATATGTAAAACAGGACTTGAACGAGCAACTCCGTATATGTGTTACACTTACGCAAGGATCAAAGCAATCCCATGAGCATACTCTGAAAAGCAATGCCATATCTAGCATTCTAATGCCCAAAATATTATTCATATCTGTTCCTGCTATCTAATTTTATTTTAGAAATTTAAGTCTTAGATTCCAAGAAAGTCTTACCGAGGGACTGCTACATTTGACAAGAGCAGGCCTCTGAGCAGGGAATGTTCCCCATCACCCTCTAAAATCAAAACAGAAGAAAGGAGGCTAGTCCACAAACACAGAGGGACAGTGGGCTGCTCGCTCCGCAGCTGCCCCGCAATCCTGCACAGGCATCCGTTGATCACCTAGCTGTGTGTGACTGTGTGCTCCTTAAAGTTTATTGTGCCAGCAGCGAGGCTAACAGAAGCTAGAGCAAAAACCGAACAATCGCCTCTGTCATTTCAGCCACAAGCTCCTTTTATGAGTCATTCCATGCCCAATTGTGATCTCCAAGTAACGTCACAGTAAGAAAACCAAACTCTTCCACACACACACTCCACACACACACACACGTCCTACACAACCTTGACCAAGGCAGAATCAGCTCATTACTGACCCAAATGGAGAGCATTACCTAAGCCGTTCTCACCCCTCGCCAAGGGGCTGCCAACCCACAGTGAAAAGAAGGACACAAAGAGGCTGAGAGTGACATCCACTTTCCCTTGGAACACTGGTCTCTTCCAATAGGCAGAGTAGGAACGATCCAGGGCCCTCAGGAAAGGGCTCCCAGGTTGCAACAGCTGACACTGCCAGGATGCTGAGGACAGCAACTCTGTCCCCCGCGGCTCCATGGACATCCAGAACAGTCCGGGTACACTGAAAAACTTCACATGTCAGGGAGGCCCCGCCGGCCCTGCCGAGCCGCCAAGCACATGAAAGAAACAATATAAACTTGATTTGAAAGTGGGATCCCTTCCAGAAGGCTTGATCATCCATGCGCCACCACGGTCCCGTTATTCAGCAGCCTCTTCTCCCAGACTGAAGTCCAGCTATAGCATTTGTTTGGAACAAATTCAGGGAAAACTCCAAACAAGCCAGATCATAGAGGAATCACTGAAATAGGGAATAACAGCTATATAAATAGAATCTCCAGGACTGGAAAATATTTGGGTTGTCTGCTGACTCGCAGGGACACTGAGGACTATCGAATCCAGTTCCCAAATACCCACATGGATGGCATCTTCGTCCCTTTTCCAAGTGCCGGCCTCCCAGCTAAGGAGTTACTTTTCCTTGATGGAGCAACGCAAGTGGCCACCAGGCTCAACACTCATAAGTCAGCTCTGCACCCTCGCCCTAAACGCTTATTTGTTTTGGGTAATCAGAAGATAAAGTATTCCTCAGGGTGTCATAATGTATGAGACAAATACTTAGTAAAGTGTCCAAGATTTCGAATGAATGGCTGCCGGTCCCAAATGCCACTGTCAACTCCATTTTTTTTAATTATAAAAGCTTAGCATTTGACATCTTGAAGGTGCAACAACTAGTGGCTAGAAAGGACTTTTCACTTTTTAAGTGGCTGCCTGACAGCATGAATACACAGCTGATGATCCAAACGTAAAAATGCCCAACAAGCAGAAAGGCACACACAAGTGAATGAAATAAACACGGGCAGACTGCTTTGTGAAGACCATGTCCAAGACCATCCCTGAAGACGGCCCGGTCGCCAGATATACCATCACAGAAGTGCACGGAATTAGCATTCGACTCCATGAATTCCAGAGGCAAGGGTGCTGCGTGGATATTTCTGTTTTAAGCGCTCCATTGTTAACCACCATCAGCCCTTCCTAAACTTCCATCTCCTTTTCCTTCCCATTATCATGTCTGGGCCTCAAATTTTTTAAAGATTCACAAAAAAAAAAAAAAAAAAAAAAAAAAAAAAAAAAAAAAAAAAGAAAAGAAAAAGAAAGAAAGGAAGAAAAGAAAAGAAAAACTATTTTTAAAAATATAATAAAGAGAAAAAGCATTCTCTGTGATTGTTGCATGACAAAAATTGACAATTAAGTAGAGAGCTAAAATTAGGTTTCATCCTTATGGAGAATAAATATCTGGTCATTCCAAATAGCTTTCAACCAATCCTAGTCCTGCACAGATGGAAAGGGCCACAAGTATTCTCTCCTCATCTGTCTGACACACAAAAACTGGACAAAAGCTGGTTGAATAAAGAAATTTGTCTTGAACTTTTTTTTTAATTACCTCTTCATCCTCTTCGACAGCCAATACATGCAGACTAACACCATTGAGATTATCAAGTACATTAAGATCCTGTTTTGTTGGAAGAATAGGATTGGAATGAGGGATAGACAGAGGAGAAAAACAGCATTTTTAAAAGGAATAAATGAATCTAAAAAGGACGCAACAGACTGAGCACCGGCCAGTACTGATAGCATAGGGTGCCAGGATCTAAAGAGTACAAGCAAACCAATTTTGGACATGCATGTTTCAATAAATATTTTTCTATTAAAATTAGAAACCTGCATTGAAACACTAGCGCATCTTGAGCGACGTAGCTGACACCCCTCTGTACAGTCTTGGTTCTGGCCAACAGCTGGCAAGTTGATCCCTGCAATTTTCTCTTTGCAGAAATAGCTTTGTGAGGGGAGAAGGGACCCTCGTGGACTAATAAGTCCAAATGCTCGAGACCTGGAGGGCTGCAATGGAAGGGACATTGTTGTGTTAAGTACTTCACAACTGTCTCTTCTCCTCTTGACACAGGCCACTTCCTTAGGGAAGATCTGACTGGCCAGCAGCTGTGTTGACCCTTCAGCCTTCTGTGATTCGTGGGTTTTTCTAACAAACAGAATAGAAATTCACATCCCAAATCCTTTCCTAAGCTCCAATACTTTTGAATTTGCTAGTGTTGTGCCTGAAGGATGTGGACATTTCAGTAATCTATAAGCAGAAAGATAAAGATCGGGTCTACACAATGCCAAAACCTTTAGATGAAAAGCAAGAGGGAGAGAGAAAAAAAAAAAAAGAGCCCAGTCAGACGCTTTATCCGAAGGTGAAACTTGAAGCTGTGTAGGCAAAATCTGTTGAATTACCTAAAATCTGTGCTTTTCCCTCAGACAACCGCCGCCATGAACAGATACCCTAGAACAGAGACAGCAGGCTCTCTCAGCGGGTGAACCACAAAGAGCGCTTCATGGACCGATCACAGGTCCTCACCACACGCACTGCTCTATCATCCAACTTACCCAAAATTGAAAAAATGCAAAGTAATCCTATCAAAACAACAACAAAATGCCTCGGGTTCCACGTGGGGTGAGACTCAAGCATTTTAAGGCAGGAACAGCCAGCCAGATTTACCAAGCCTCGTAGCCCTAACAGGCACAGGAAGTCACTTCAGTGCTTAGAGCTTTTTGTTGCACAGAGACCTCTCCAGCGCAGTCCCTCCCGTTGTGTATTTTAAATAACAGTGCAGGAAGTTTTTTCATGCACACTAACTCTGCTTTGATTATCCCTTTTATTCACTAGTGACAAACGCAGAATTCCCCTAAGGGCAGACGCACCCACAGTCCACATAACACTAGTCCTGGTGTACAAAAACAGCTCCATTTCAGCCACTATTCTTTCCCCAAACCTTCCACAGCCCTGGGAAGCCAATGCCAATGCCCCTATTGAGTCCTCATTTAAAAAAAAAAAAAAAAAAAGTTTCCTCTCCTCACTCCACTGAGCTCCTCTGGGCCTGCCTGGGGCAAAGGAGAAAACCGTCCCAACTCCTATCCTCTTGGGCCTTACAGAAATCCAGATTGCACGTCCCAGCTCTCTTAAATACCTGCCTCCCAATCTCCGCAAAATGCACCAAAAAGCTTGCCTAGACTGGAGGAGGGGGCTCCAGATCAGGCCCCCAACTTCTGGCCTAACAAGTCCTCCGGGCTCTGGGCTCTGAAGAAACCCAGAGGGACAGGGAAGGAGGAAAGCTAAACCGGTGGCTGCTCTGCTCTGGGGCTGCAACAGCGCTGGGCTGGTGGACAAACTCCGGCAGGACACGCGCAGAGGGGCAGAACCCTAGGATCAAGAGGGCCTCACCTCCCAGCACAAGCGCGAGGGTGGCGCACACACCTGGATAAGGTGGGAACCACCAAGGAGACACGGGTCACTTGGCAGCCTGCAGGCACCCCGGTTGAACAGAGGACGCCATCCTTGAAGGGGTCAGAGGTCCTCAGAGAGTGGCCTCCGGGAACGGCCGGGTCGGGGACAGGGCCTGGAAATTCTAAAACCTAGGTGAGCCGATAAAGGAGCGAAGCAATCGCCCGCGCCTCTGCCGGGCTCTGGGGGCAGCTGCGCGCGGCGGCGCAGGTCCCTGCAGCCCCAGGAGCGCACAGGTCGCGCTGAGCCGCAAGTCTGCGTCAGGGCTGCGGGTGAGTGGGTCTAGCCTCCCAGAGCAGGATGGGGTGACGGAGGACCAAACCCCAGTGCACACGGATGCCCTGCGGGGGCGGGAGACGCTCGCTCGGCGCGGCCACTTACTTCTCGTAGTCGTACTTGCAATAAAGCTTCTTGTCCCGGTAGAAGCAGGTGGTCTCCAGGGGCTCTTTGCAGGAGGTGCACTGCACGCACTGCTCATGCCAGAGGCTGTCGTTGAGCCGCAGCAGAAACCTGTCCGAGATGACCCGCTGACAGCCTTCGCAGACAGACTTGGAGCTCACCGCTCTGCCTGCAGCCGCAACAGACGTTGTCGGGTGAGCTGACCGGCTGGTCAAACCCGGCCAAGATCCGCAGATTCCCCCCAGTCCTCCACCCAGGGAAGCCTCGCAGAAAGGAGCCAAGCCACGGTTTGGAAAAATCAACCAAGTGGCGATTCTAATAAACAGGGACTGTGCTGGAAGGTTTGAATTCTAGCAGGGGAGGGAGCGGATGTAAGTGGCCTTTAATTATCAAACAGACCCAGGTATGTGGCAAGCTTGTAGCATCCTGTAAAATCAGATTAGAAATAAAATTGTGCTCCCAGGATTATCAAGTAACCATTAAATCAGTGTTTACTATTTTTAAAACGGAATGAGTTTTTAAAAACAATTTGAATTTCTTTTATTAAAATACAACTATATTCTATTTTTTAAGCGAAACTAAAATTTCTCCGTTTTTCCTTAAAATTTCATGGATACCGAAAAAACCCGTTTTGCCTGGTGTAAATCCAATATTGTTCAAACTAACGAACCCTAAACTGCTGTGTCTTGGCTGAAGTGTAAATTGCAGATGGTATTTTTTTTTTCACAAGAAGTGTCAAAATGGAAGGGATGAAAAAGTGCGCCCAGGGCTGGGGTACCCGATGCCCGGCAGCAGCGCAGGGAGCCGGAAGGACCCAACCCACTAGGCGCAGTCAGGGATCCACTCTGTGCTACCCCTGGTCTTTCAGTGTTTTGTTCCTTTAGTTTGAGGGAACGGAGCGCTTTACCCAGGAGCGACGCTTCGCAGTTTTTGTTGGCACATTTGACAACTATTTCAAGATGCCCGGTCCCAGGGTAAGGACACCCTTGTGCAAGGTGCCTCGTGGTCCTATCCTTCTCCATTTCCCTACTTATCTCGCTTTCCCCTTTGGAGATTCGGCCACTGGCTTGTAAGGCGGCCGTTCGCTCTGGCAAGGGGCGAGAAGGGCCAGGAAGAACGGCGGAGAACGCTCTCCATTTTCTTCCTGCCGGGTCTCCACAACCCGGGCCACCACCCGGCGCTGGGAGCCAACGTGGGCCGAGGTTAAGGGCGAAGCGCGACGCCCACCGCGCCCTGAAGTCTGCACCCGCTCCGCTCCAGGTCAGTGCGGGCTCTGCGCTCTGTGGCGAGGCTGGACAGAGCACTGCGTTCTGGAAACGGACGCGGAAAGAGGAGAGCAGGGTGCGTGATTTCGATTCTTCTGGACTGCTGGAGAGTGGGGGAATTCCTCTCTGGAGAAGGTTTCTCCAGCCTCACTGTCTCCTCCTCCGCCTTCACCCTGCTCTAGCAGGGAAAGAGGCAGGAGATTTAAATTACAAAGGAAAAATTACCTCCCGCTGATAAACCTACTAGCACCCTTTTCCCCAAATTCGAAAAGCTCGGGGCGAAGTGGGAGACTCATAACAAAACTCCCTGGACTGGGCTCTGGAAGTCCTTCTTGTATCACTCTTCTGGGTCCCTTGACTCGCTGCGTCTCCTCGGTGGCTGTAAGGGGTTGGGGGAGGAGCGGCCTGGGATAACCCACGGACCTGCGAACCAACTCCAGTTAATTAAAGCCTAGGCAAGGCCCTGCAGCGCCGGCTAATCCCCGCGCTGTGCTGCCCGCCCGCCGGGAAAAGCCTCTCCGCCAAACCGGAGACTAAAAATGGAGCTGGAGTTAGTGCGAGCGAGAAGCAGCCTCAAACTTGGGCGCTTCAGGCCTCGGACTTCAGATACTCACCCTAGACCATGGAGAAATGGTTGGCATTTATGAGCCGTCGATCAGCTCCATGATTAAAAATCCTGCCCTGAGTGTTTTTAATCACTGCCACTCAAACGCCTGCGAGCAAACTCTCCCGCCCTCGTCACTTTGGGGAATTCGGTGCCCCGGCGAGACCCGGGAGGCTTGTTGGTTTTATTTAGGTTGGGACAACTCAGGACTGACAGGCAGGCAGGGAGTGGGCTCCACTGAGGGCGTGGAAAAGGACACTAGCTCCCTATCTCCAGCGCAGTCACAGTAAGCTAGGATCCATAGCTCTGGGCCTGACAGCAAGAGGGTGCGCCCAGGGCGCAGGGCCTGAAAACTCACCTAGCAGCGACGAGAAAGAGGCCGAAGTCTCGATTGCGCTTTGGAAATTCTCCTCCATCTTCAGGCCGTCCAGCATGTTCAAGCCGGGTGAGAAGGACCTGTGGAGAGGAAAGGATGCGCCTGGCGTCGGTGCCCGCTGGATATCAACGCCCGCAGCCACCGCACTCCTGGGAGAGTACCAAGGGAGTGTCCAGGGTGACCAGAATGATCCAGGAGGGAAGTCCAGCCAAGGGGAATGCGGGTGGGAGGAGAGAGACCAGTCGCTGCGAACGGCTCTGACTGCTTTCACTAGAAGTCAACGCGTTATGTACTTAGGCCTCCGCCCCCAACTGCGATCCTCCTTCTCCTGACCCCCGCCCCCCATCCCGTCCCCAGGTTTCCCATCCCGAGACCGACTCCGCCCCGACCTGCGCTAAAGTGCGCCCAAGGGGCGTCTCTGCAGGAACTCGCCTACTGGGTGATGGAGATGAACCGAGAGGTTCTTCCTCGCGCGGCCGGCCCACGCACGCGGAACGCTGGAGTCTACGACCCGCGTCCCAGCCACCTCAATTTGGCCCTCACCTGCCTGGGGTCGAAGGGAGGCAGAGGAGGAACTCGGGGAGCTTCCCGCCCGCTTCCGTACTCCTGGCGCTGCGCTCTGCCGGGGGGTGCGCGGGAGTGGGCGCGAGGGGCGCGCGGGGAGGTCCTCCCGCCGGTCGGCCAGTGCCGGGAACGTCTGCAGGAGCAAGGGAGTCGCCTCGGGGAGGAGCCGCGGCTGGCCCGGCTCACTGTTGGATGCATTTCAAATCAACTTTGAGAAACACGCCCGCCCGCGCCGGAGCCTCGGAACCGGCAGCCTTCCTTACCTGAGGGGCGAGCTCGCTCCCAGCGTCTGCAGCAGAGAGAAGTTACGGACACCCCGGGAAGCTTCGGCGGAGGAAGGAGTCGCCGCCGAGGCTGCAGGCGGAGCCCGGGAGAGAGCCGGAGCGAACGCCTGCCCTGGCTCTGCTCCTCCGCGCGCCAGGGCCGGGACGTGGCCAGGAGCAGCCGGCCTTCTCGGGACGTCCGGCCAGCCCGCGCCTCTCTTCTGGAGGAGGGGAGGGACGGATGCTTCTCCAAGGCCAGGAGGCAAGGCGGAGGCCCAGGGTCCTGGGTGCAAGTCGGCCCTGCTTCTCTGGGGCGGATCCCGCGGCTTCTGACAGGGGCCGCAGCGCTGCGTGCGCGGCCAAGGGAAGGGGGTGGGGTGCGCAGGCGGGGGGCTGGGAGCGCGTCCCGCTGCGGGACGGCGGGGTACGGTTTTCCGGCCTGGCTTCGCGGCCCACCTCGCGGCCGCCGCTCCTCTGCTGCTGCGACCTCACGGCTGCAAAGTTTCCTCCCCTCCACGTGTAACTGTTACCTTGGGGAGCCGGGGCTGGGCCTTCGCGGTGATCGCGCCTCCGGACCGCGCTCTGGCAGGGTGGGTACCCGGCCGCTTCTCAGCCAGCGCAGCAAGTGAGAACTGCGGCGGACAGTGTCTAGAACTCTTTGCCCAGTGCAATTGCTGGCCCCAGAATTCCAGAGCTCCCTAACCTTTCTGCATCCCCTAGGGGCTCCCACAAGTTCCCAACTTACTTTGGGCTCAAAACCCATTCACTGTTTCACATCAAAACCCTTTCACTGATGGGGATGTGGAAGAGCCAAAGGACCCAGGTGCACACTGTGAACAGGACTCCCCAGGGAGACTCGGTAGGACTTGACCCCCAGTGGGTGAATTCAGAATGACACTGGGCGGGAAGTCAGCTAAGGGGACAGTCTTAGAGAAACAAGCGTCTTCAGGGAAGTGTTGATAACCTACGCCTCCTAACTTTAGCTAACAATGATAACTCTTCAGCTTCTCTAGGGGCAGAAACCAGGTCTTACTGATCTTTGTATCCCAGGAAGTGCCTGGCCCCAAGCCGCTCTGTGCTGTTAGCTTTGACTAACAAGTACTGGACATTTTGCACCAAACCTGATTGCACAGTCAGCTCCTTTAGTCTGTGCAGCAGCCCTATGAGGTGAAGACCGCTGCTATCTCAACATTACAAGTGGAAACAACAGGGCAGAGTTGGTGAGGTCCCTGTCCCATCCTGGAATGCCAATCGAAGGTCGGATTCAACAATTCTCTGGGGTGCCCTCAGTTCCTAAACTCAACTGATTTAGAGTTGGCAGGCACTTTGTGAACCAGGCAGAGGACAAGCCACAAAGTAAGGGCTCTCCATTCCGTTCTCCAAGGAAGGATCACTTCCTATTTTTAAAGAAAAAGTACTAGTAGCAAGTTGCTCTCAGGTGCTTATGATCAGTGATCCCCATTTGCCACTATAGGGGCACAAGCCAAACACTGAATGTGACTTCAGAGAAACAAGGGGAAAGGCCAAGGAGCTTCAACACCCCATATTTGAAGGCTGCCATACGCCTCCCACCGGTGCTTTCTCACACAGGTTTTTGCTTAATCTCTACAACAAACCTGTGAGGTTAGCAGAACAAACAATTTTATCCACTGTTTCAGATGCACCTTGGGGTTTGGTATGGCTGGGAGATTTCTCTCATGTTGCCCCAACAGCTAGAGGCATGTCTCCTAACACCTGACCTCCGTGCTTCAGCCCCCCAGATAGAGCAGGGCTTGACAATATATAATTGCACATATGATAGATATGTGCAATACATAATACAAATATACATATTATATACAATCATGAATATTCGTAAGATAATATATTAATCAGGAGTTTGGAATAGAGCAAACAGAACCATAAGAATATTTTTTTTTTAAAAGAGAGAGGGACAGTGAGAGAGACAAACAAAGAGAGAAACAACTTTATTGAGTTTTTCACATGGCCTTAGTTGCTCCAACACTCAGTTGTGTACATGGTGCTGGGGTTTGAACCCGGGTCCTCGTGCTTGCCAGGCAAGCGCCGAAACCGCTAAGCCACCGCTCCAGCCCCCATAAGAATATTTTTAAAGGCCCCACAGAGCTTTGGCTTCACTAACAGTCTTGAATTGAAGAGATTTTAGCTAGTTGGAAGAATATTCTCAGTGAGTGTCCTGCAAGTAGGCAGATCCTCACTTGTTCTGAGACCCAAATCTTTCCAGGGATTCCTCCTAGGGGACACACTTGCAGCCCGCATGTGGCTCCACAGAGGCCTGGCTACTTCAGCGTGGATACAGGGTCTCCTGATCACATTCTAGGAGGACTGTTCTCAGTGCAGAGCCGGGTGCAGATGTGATTGACAGCAAGATTGCTGGCCAAGGGAACAGGAGCTGGTGTTGCTGAGGAGTTGGTGAGGTCCCTGTCCCTCACCAACCAATCCGGGAGCACTGAGGGCCAGGAATGGGAACCTCGGCTCCATTCCCATTCTCCTCTAGATCTGGGCCCCTAAGATCCCTGAGAGCCGACCGACCGGCTGGCTTTGCCCAGTGCACCAGAGCAACACCACCAGACCTGTGGAATGTGCCATGCGTCAGCGTAGCGGTAGCTGCAGTGTCTACACCCATAAAGATACGGCTTCTTTATTCAGAATTTTCTCTTTTATGAATGGGAATCATGAATCCAGCTCTACCGCAGGACAGACCTGGCCTGGAGGGATGGGGGGTGGACAAGTGGATCATTGGTCCAAGCCCCGTGCCTTTCCATTTTAAATTCAAATGTGTTGTCTTGCCTTTTTAATTAAAAAGGTCACAGAGTCACTGACCAAAAGACCTTTTGAGGCATAAGCCCTGTTCTCCCTCTCACCAAGAAAAAGCCTTTCCTTTGAGCGAGCATGGGTGTGAGGTGACCAGGACCCCGGATATCACCCTGCTCTGGCGGAACGTGCTCTTCAAGCTTGCCTGGCCCATTTACTCTGTGTGGGGTCAGAACCCATTTCCCTAGAATGCTTCCCTCTGGTCCATTGAGACCTCGGGGCTGGCCATCCAGAGTTTTCAGATCAGGGCTACCCACACGCTCCTGTCCACTCTTCTCTGAACCTAACCCGGCTTCCTATGCCCCTGATCTCCAGTGACCTGCCGGTGAGCTCAGGGCCTTGTTTCTTTTCTCGGAGGACAAAACACCCATCCACATGGCCTGGGGCTGTGTCACTGTTTTGAATGTTGCTGGCTGAGATGGTCATGAAACTAACCAAACCTCCTTGGTCTCTTTCTCTCTGAGCTGCCAGTGGGCATTTTTCTGCCCATGCATTTGTGCAACAGGTGTTGGGACCCAAGTGTGGACACGTGCAGTTATCCCTGCTGAGAGGTGGGTGGCCATTTCAAAAGCCAGGGGAGCTTGCCACTTCAAGCAGATGCCAAGAGATCAGGGACCTTAGCCTCATACTCAGCCCTGAGGAGGAATAGCCTTGAGAGCTGCTCAGGAAGTTGCCCTCGCTGGGGGAAGGCGGGCGAGAACAGGCTCTGCAGGGCTGGGGCAGGGGCCTTGTAGCCTTGTTGCTTCTTCACATGGGAGTGTCCCCTGACCCTGTTCTGGTTCTTCCCCATCACCTGTCTCAGCCAAGTAGCAAGTGACAGAGAGGGGTGAGATGGGCAGACCACCTGTGAAGTTTGCCACTTTACATCAGAAAGCAACGAAATGAACATCAGACCCTGAATCACTGAGATTTGGAGAGGACGAAGATGAGGAGCTCGAGGAGCTGCCGGAGGAGGCAGAGGAGAGGGAGGGCGGGCATCCTGCAGCAGAGTGGAGACGACAGGAACACGTTTTTCTGCTTTCCTTTTCTTGCTCTCATTTCTGCGTCTTATTAAGGGAAACACAAAGGGAAAATTGTGTTGTTTGTTAAAAAATGTCAAAGTGCATTTTAAGCAAGAGGAAAAGAAGCAGAACGCTGCTGGGTAGGAAGAGTCGGCAGTGCTCCGGCGGGGACAGCCAGGGGCCCGTGAGGCCTTGTCTGCGCTTGGACGGCATGGGGCCTCACCTCTGGGTTCTCTCCCTGCAGAGCCCTGGTCCTGCACTAACCTTCTGATCTCTACAGAGCTGGAGGACCAGGCAAAGGGGACACCCAAGGCAGCGGCCAGCAAGAGAGGGAGTCAGGCAGGGCAGGTTCAGCTTCCTGGCTTGCAGAGGTGCCCTTTAGAGCTCCACGGTCCTCAGGCCTAGTGAGGAATTGTCTGCATTCCCACTTATCTCCCGACCACTCTGAGATTCAGAAGCCACACACCTCCATCAGATTCACCTGGAGCCCCACCTCACCCCACCCCAGACTCACCTGTGAGCCCCCCTCCCACCCGTGCACAGCTCAAGAGAGACCCAAGGAAGGGCCTGAGCTGTGGCCAACTGGGTGGGACAGCTGTGTGTGTGAGGAGGAGCAGGGTGGGCTTTGAACACGAAGGCCTGCGTTCAAGGCCCACCTCTGGTGTTTGGGAGCTGTTCAATGGGAGTTCCCTTATCTGTACAAGGAAAGGTGGCAGAGTAGAAGTGAGGAACTTGAGGCATGGGGTGACCCAGCTCCTTCCACGCCATCCACTTGCCTTCCCAGGAGCATGTGGCTGGAGCTTTGGAGTGAAAATTGTGGTGAGCTGCCCCATCAGCAGTGTCACGGAAGGAGGCGTTCTGTGCCTCATAAACTGAAAGGTGCCTCATAAACTGAAAGGTGCCATGGAAGGCCAGTTAAGAGGCTGGGCCCTGGGCTGATGATTGATTCTGCTACTTAGTGTGGCCTTAGTCGAGTTCCTTCCTCTCTCCCAGCCCCAGTTTCTCCACTTGGTAGCTAAGGAAATTATGGAGGTGTTTTGTATGTATTAAATGGAAAAATGAATACCAGGCACAGCGATGGGGACCTACTAAGATTCAAAGAGTTTGGGTGATTATGTGCGCTACTGTCATCCACAGTGGACTAGGTGAGCCCCAGGAGCAGATCTTCTCTACAGGACTCACACTGGGACGCAGGTGTCCAGAGGACATTCCCTGAACTGGGCTGAGCTGAACCAAATTGAAAACAGGCCCTGGCACCCAGAGAGTGGATCTAGCTCTTCATTCCCTGCACAAGCCCAGGAGACTTGTTTTAAACACTCCCAGATGTTCCATAACAAGTCCCCGAGGGCAGGCTTCCTGCAGGAGCCCTCACTCCTGGGCTTTGACTTGCCCAGTCTTTGGCATCTACATGTGATATTTCTCACCAAATACCAGAAACCTGAAAATGGGGTGGTGGGGCAAAGAGTGAACTCAGGCTCCAGAACAGAGGGAGGTCTGTGAAGAAGGGCGGGCTGTTAACCCTTGGTGGAGTGACCTCCCCACCACACCTGGGTTGCTGTGCAGCAACCACCTGGGTGGATTAAGTGGAGGCTCCTGGACAGGAGGCCAGCAGAACAGGTAAGACCCTGGCTGAAGCTCTGTGCATCTGTGGGGTGTGAAGAAACGGGGTTTGGCAGTTGCTGTAATTTGGATGTGGAGTGTCCCCCAAAGACCCACATGATAAGAGGCAGGGCCTAGTGGGAGGTCTTGAGGCCCCTTTAGGGGTCCCCTCCTTCTCCCTCATTTTCTGGCCCTGAGGTGAGTGTTCTCACTCTGCCCCCTGCTCCCACCATGATAGAACAGGGCCAGCCACTCAGGGTCTGACCTCTGAGACGGAGCCAAGTAGGGCTTTTCTCTGTAAGTTGATTATCCCAAATATTTGTCCTAGCAATGGAAAACTGGCTACCCCAGCAGCAACAAATAAGCCTCAGAGATGCCCCGTCCCGGCAGAGGCAGCCAGAGGGAGAGGGTGCAGCTTTGAGAGAGCAGGGAATCTCCTCCCGCAAACAGCTCCCCCAGAATTTCCAGGAGGGTGGGACCCACACGTGCACCTCCGCTCCTCCCTTCAAGGCCTTACCCAGAAGGGCACCCACTGGAATACTGATGGGTAACTGTGCAATTGTTAATTGATTTAATTCAGCTGTTATCATTAAGGATATACCTCCCCTAGGATTTGAGGTGAATCATAACTACCATCAACAGTGAAATGGATTTCTTAAAAATTAAGATTATATATGGGGACCAGCAAAGTGAATCACCCCCAAAACAATAACCCTGGAGGACATATCTGAACTGTGATAGGATGTAGAATGTCACTCTGGGCTTGCCAGGTGAGACAGAAAAAAAATAAAATTCTACACAGTTGTCACGATGGCATCAAACTGTGTCCCAGTAACACTCATCTACTTGGATGGCTTTGGGAGATAGTCTATGAAAAAGAACAGGAAAAATGGCTGATAACAAGGGAGATCAAATGGGTGACCTGGGTAACAGTGTGTGGACATTTTTAGTTCAACATACTGACTATTATTTCACCTCTGTGAAAAGAATCTTAGTTACTAACATAAAACTAAGGACATGCATATAACAAATTAACAAAATAGAACTGCCAAATGAAGGAAACAGAAGATAGATAATGCAGGGAGGCTGAATAAAGAGGTAGTGGCCCTCTCTTGGAGGGCAGAAACTAGGATGACAGTTTTATCTAATAGCTCTGTGTACATCCATGGAACTTGCTATGTGTGAACATTTGAAGGAGCAAATGAATACTGAGGTTGAGAGTCTGCTTTGCTCTGAGCTTCCCAGTAGCTAGGACAAAAAGGGAAATAGGCAGGTGACAGCTATGTATGCACCAATACTAGAGGTAAGACTGTGGGTTGTGTGAATAATCACAAAGGAAAGTGTGCCCTCCTCCTCATAGACCTCAGTTCCTGCACCCAGTCATGAGAACAGTGAACCTCACTGGATCTCCACCCCACCCTGGGCATAGTGCCTTGTACAAATACATATTTGCTGCATGAATATATTAATAAGATCATTAAAAAGAAAGGCTCTACTGCATCTAAAACGTGATTCCATTTCCTCTTTTCTTATCACATCAGTGATTTACTGGCAACGCTTTTGAGCCTGGAAGTTCAAAGGGGAAAGCAGTTGCAGGGACTGGAGATGGGGAGCAGTTGCGAGGGGCCAGGAGTGGGGTGGTGGAGGGGAAGACATTTGAGGTGCAGGCCCGGCTCCAGCAGAGGTCTGCAGGCCCTGCGAGTGAGTAGGGTCGGGGTGGGGCCATCACTCTACAGGCAACAGAAAGCAGTGGGGTTGGGGACTGCAGAGTGAATGGCCGGAGCAGGGTCTGAGATGACAGTGTGTGGCCTCTGCAAGGCTGAGGAATCCAAGGAAGATGGGAGGTGAAACCCAGAGGTTCAGTCCAGCCATCGTGAGGAAGAGCTCCAGGGCTGAAGGTGAGCATCCCAGCCATCTCCACAGCACCCCCTCCTCCAGCTGCGGCCAGGAGAAGGAAGGGGTCTGGGACGGTAGCAGAGCAGGAGGAAGAGAGCAGATGGGGTGCAACAAGAAGCTGTGACTTTTCCAAGTGTGTTCGCAGCCATTATCTCACTGATTCCGTAAGCAGCGGCCCACCCTGAGTGTCTGCCAAAGCCACTCTGCCCCTTGAGGACCAAGGCTTGGCAGCCACACCTTGCCATCATCCTCCTGGCTCCAGGATGTTCACCTGGGGAGCCTGCCTACTCCAGGCAGCCCCCAGCCCTCGCGCCCACTCCCGAGTCTGCACCACCAGCAGCAGAAGGATGGGTGGCCTGGCCTGGCACGCTTGGCAGGAACAGGGGTGGGCGTGACCCAGAGCTCAGCCAGAGTCTCCCAGAACATCTGGGCAGGGTGGGGGAGCACAGCCACGGAGTTTCTTCAGTGTCTCATCTTTCTTCCCAGGGTAGGGGCTCTGGTTTCCCCTCTGACTCACTCCAGGCTGCGCCTTCTCCCCTGAGCAATGGGGCACACGACATTCCTCACCTCCTTACAGCAGCAGACCGCTAATGTGAGGGGCGGGCATGTGCCCAGCTGAAGCTCCTGCAAGGGACCAGCAACTGCATAAGGAGAAGCAGGAGCAACCTCAGCGCCCTCCCCAGTCCACAGCCAGTCCACCCTCCCTTCCCAGCAGAGGACTCCAGTCTGCAGCTGTGCTCACCAGCCACAGCCTTTCAGACACATACTGGTGCTCTGACTCATCATGCTGCCCCAAGTCAAGTCCAGATATCTTCACAAACTGGCCCCAACTGACATTCCTGGCCTCAACTTCCCACACCAGGTACTAGACTCTGAGCAGTCCTTCCCGGTCATGCACCAGGTACAGGGCTCTGAGCAGCCCTTCCTGGTCATGCACCAGGTCTAGATTCTGAGCATTCCCTCCAGCCCATGAGCCAGGTGCAGGGCTCTGAGCAGTCCTTCCTGCTTGTGCATCAGGTGTCAGGCTCTGAGCAGCCCTTCCTGGTCATGCACCAGGTACTAGATTCTGAGCAGCCCTTCCAGGGCTTTCTGCACATCCTGGAAAACATGGGGGTAAATTTTCACTTCCCACTTTATCTTCCAAAATGTAGTCATCCAAAATTGTTTCCATTTTTTTTCACCAAAGGCCATTTAAATCCTTCACGGTTCCTCACATTCATCCTCTCTCCACTTCCATCTTCAACTCATGGGTTCAACTCTCCAAGAAACAAAGGAAATCACATGTCCAGTGGAAGCCACAGCACAGGTGCACTGAGTTCCTGGGAAATGCTATAGAAACCATGTGTCTACCCACCCGCCCGTGTGTCCAGGGCATGGAGCGGAAGCTGTGGGAAGGACTTATTCTTCTTACCCATCTTCCTCCCCAAACAACTAGGTTCAGGTTTGTCAGCACCAATTCCTTGGAGTCCAGCAAGACAAGCTTCAGGAAGAACAAGCTTCTCTGTCCAGTGAGGGAAAGGGTGACGCTAGAGCCAGATTTGCTCCCACAGAAAGCAGGGGACCAGCTGCACTAGCTGACCTACCTTTTGAATGTATGGAGGTCGATCCTGCGGATCCACACACACTTCCTGGGAACTGGGGAGGTATCATGGAGCCTGCTGGGTGGCTGCTCACAAGAGGCCCCTCGCAGCCTCATAGGAAGACCTCAAATCAGGTCCAGCGGCTGCAGCCGTGTGCCAAACCCAGTCCGGCGCTGGCTTCTGCACACCCTGCAAACTAAGATTGGTTTTTACAGTTTAATTTTTTAAAATCAAAAGAAGAATAATATTTCAAGACAAGAGAAAATTATACAAAATTTAAATTTCAGTATCCACAATAAAGTGCTATTGGAATGCACCCACACTCTGGCTGGCTACTTTCTAAGGCTGCTCTTGAGCTACAGGCACAGTGCAGTAGATGCAGCTCTGCTGTCAAAACCCCAAGAGATCCACTGCCCAGCACCACGGGGAAACATCGGCAGCCTGTGTCCAAGCTGCACCCCACGCTCATGTCATGGCTGGCCTCTTTTGGCTTTCCATGTCTGTAACTGGCCAAATAGGATGTCAGCGATGACTTTTATTCCTTTGGAGAAAGGTCCATGCTTCTTTGAACCCAAATCAGCACTGAGAACACCGTCATCTGCACCAGTGGACCAAGCTGACCTTTCTCAGCTGGCCACCGTTGCAATGTGGTGGGCAGGAGCAGGGGACCAGGCTTCACCTGCCTGCAGCAGGGCACTGCCCTCCTGCAGAGCTGCAGGTGTCCACAAGAGGGCGGCCACTGTCCTGTTGTGAGGCTTCCCAGCTTTAGAGGGCTGTGACACCCCAGGACTATGCTGGCTGCTCCCCACCTTGTTGATGGTGAAGAATGAGGCCGTCTTTCTCTGCAGGAAGCCACATTAGCCTTCTGGTCCCAAGTAGGCAGTCTGACATCTGGTGGTTTATCATTAAATCTGTTATTCTGTTATTCTTGAAGTGTCAGCGATAAAAAAAAAAAGAAGGAAAAAAATACTGGCTGAGTTCTACTTCTTGCTTCTTGACCACTCTTAAACCCACTTGTGCTGCTGCTCCAGCCAAGCACACTGTGTGCATTTTTATGCTGCTGTTGGCTCTGAATCTGTCCAACGCTCTGCCCCGCAGTACTGGGGCAGGGCTCTGTAAACCATGCCTGTGCTTTGCCAGGTGACTCGTAGCAGCTCTGCTGAGCCAGCATGCCGGCAAAAGGGACTTACCTTTTCCTAGGACTTTGCTTCTCTGGGCCTCCTTCCCTCTGCTTATTGCTCTAGCATCCCACAGTGCCTCTTCCCCAGTAGCAGTAATACCCTGCCTGACAGCCGCTGCACCCTCCCTGGACCTGCAGAGCCAGCTCCGTGCATCCCCCAGAGACACAATGCCAGCCCGCGCCCTCCCTGGACCTGCAGAGCCAGCTCCGTGCATCCCCCAGAGACACAATGCCAGCACTGCATCATCCTGCAGAGGACTGGGTCCCAGGTCCTCACTCTAAGGTTGCAGCATTTATGGTTCCAATTGCTTCCCTCTGTGCCCCAGACCTCGCGGTGGCAGGGCCTCCTGCATTGCTACACTAATGGGAACCTGGTTGTGTCAGTCTGCTTTCTGTTACTGTAACAAACACCGGAGGTGAATCAACTCACAGAAAAGGCTTGTTGCGGCTCCTGATGTTGAAGGTTTCACTCTATGACCAACTGGTCCCTTAGTGTGGGGACTCGGTGCAGGGCAGTGGCAATGCGTCACGACAGGAGCACAAGGTTGAGCAGAGGAAGTTCACAGACAGGAAGAACGTAAGAGACCAGGGTCCCCTTGGGGTTGCAAGGTCCTCTCCCTAGGCCCCACCCACAAAGCTGGGGGCCAAGGCTCTAAGATGTCTCCTTTGGGGGGCATTGCACTTCCAGCCAGCACTGGTGCCCCTTGCCCCTTTGCATCACCGTCTCACAACGGCTCACCTGGTCACCTCGTCTTCATACCAAGCCTGTGTTCAGGAATCGGAGGGCTTGTTGCCCGCTGGCGCCGACTGGTGGACCACTTTTCTGATCTAAGCCTAGAGAGAGCTGAATCATGATCGCAGGGCACAGTTCCCCGCAGCCCACCTGCAAGGCGGGTTTACCCAGCGCCCTGCTGTGTGGACACGGGGAAGGCCCCAGGTTTGGAGCCACCAGGGCACTGCCCTCCGCCCTGACCTATGACCCTGTGCTCTGGGTCACCTCTGTGGGGTGGGGAGCATGCAGGCTCTCTGGCTGTCCCCCATCCTTCCACTAGTCTCCAGCCCCAACAGCCAGACCAAGGAAGCCAGAAAACAGTGAACACTGTGCCCCATGGTGGTCTGCTGAGAGACTCGGCCCCCCAGGCCTTTCTGAAACTGTCCCTGGCCTGGCTCTCAGGCTTGACTCCACTGCAGCACCGCAACTGGAGGGACTGAGGAGAGCGGAGGTCCCGCATCTGCTGACAGCAGAGGGACTCTGGGCACCAGCACCTCCACGCTGTCAAAGCCTTCTCATAGAGGCCACTGAACCAGCAAGTCCCGCTGGTTACAGCATCCAGAAAAACCCTCCTCAGCGTCCTCCCTGGGAAGCACGATCCCCAGATATTTTGCTGAAATTCCTTCTGACCAAGTCTTGGCCCTTCCTCTCCCACAATGCCCCTGGCCAAGGTTGCAGCAGTGCAGGGACCTTGCTGTGATCTTGAGCGCACCCTAGTGGCGGATGACTGCAAAGTCATGAGGCTGACCCACCTCCTGCCCAGGTGTGTGCAGGCCAGGGAACCTGAAGGCTGCTTTACCCGGAGCTCCTTGTTCTTCAGCCACCTTGTGTGGATGGCAGTCTTGTCTCTTCCTCCTGATTGTTCCAGCCAGCTCCTTCTCCATCCAGTCCCTTCCCTGTGCCACCCTGCAGCTGCCGGCTTTCTATCTTCAGGCTACCTCCTTAGCCCTATCAGGCTTGGACCCTCAAACTAGCAGGTAGCTCCTGGGTGGATGGAAGGCACTGCATTTACTGGTGGGGAGGGAGAAGAGATTCTCCCCCAGCCTCAGCCTCTGGCTTTAGAGGCCTGGGAGAGGACCAGCCCTGGGGACAGGCATAGAAACCACCTCCAGCTACTCTGCCAGCTGAGCTCAGGCTAGAGATGCCTAGAGCAGAAGAGCTAACCAGTCAACCCTTCAACCCCTCCTCCCCACTTCAGAGAGCCATGGACCGTTGCTCCAGAGAGGTGTGTTCCTGCTTGTCTTAGGCATTTCCTGTTTCAAGAATTCACTTAACTTCCTAATGAACAGTAAGAATTCAAACTTTTTTGTCCCCTTCCCAGGAAATTTTGAGGGGACACAAATAGCTCTCATTCACCCATCTTCACTCTGGCTGTCAAAGAACACTGTGTGGTGTGTGGTTTGCAAGGAGGCAGGGTCAAGGTGGTGGACACAGGAAGTCTCCTTCCAGTGCCAGCTAACAAGGGGGTCCTGGGACTCTAGATGCCAGGCAAAGGCCTCTGCTTGAGATAGCAAACACGCAGCCTCCAGGCCAAACCCAGCCCATGGCCACTCCCCTCCCTCCACTTCCTCCTCCTCTCTCTCTCTTTTTATGTCTTCTTTTCTTCTTCCTTTTCCTCTTCCTCTTTCTCCTCCTCCTCCTCTCCTCCTCCTTCTTCCTCCTCCCCTTCTCCTCTTCCTCCTCCTCCTCCTACCTCTTCCTCCTCCTCCTCCTACCTCTTCCTCCTCCTCTTTCTTCTTCCTCTTTTCCTTCTCCTCCCCCTTCCTCTTCTTCTTCCTCCTCCTCCTCCTTCTTCCTCTTCCTCTTCCTCCTGCTCCTTCTCTTCACCCTTCTTCCTCTTCCTCCCCCTCCTCCTTCTCCTCTTCTTCCTCTTTCTCCTGCACCTTCTTCTTCCTCCTCTTCCTCCTCCTCCTTCTTCCTCTTCCTCTTTCTCTCTCAGAAGATACAGCTAATTGATCACAGCAAGGAGAGAGACGCAGTCCAGACTGCTGCTCCACCGGGAACACCAAGCCACCACTTTAAGTCAGTTGGATTTGACAAGCAAGATAAAACTTTCTCACCAGTCTTGCACTATTTTAAAGATAGGATCCTCAAAACATAAACATGTGACTATCATCTGGAACATTTGCTATTCTAAATCTGAGCTCCAAGTGGCTTAACTCTGGCCTTGTAAACGTCTCATGTCCCCCTTTTTAAAATGTAGGTGCCTTCCTTCCTTCTTCCACATGCTGTTGAACATGGTCTTACCTTGTGGCCTTTGTGCTTGCTGCCATTTGTCTGTCCCTCTCCCCTGGACACCTCCTGCCTCGCATCCTCATTTCTTTAGATACCATTCCATCCCTGCTTTGTCAGAGAACGGCCTGGCCCTCCCGAGACAGCCCCAGGCCTCTCACCTCCCTCCTCACTCCATCTTCCCCAGTGCTCCCTGCGTGGCGTTAATCGCCATCAGATTCCCTCCTTGGCTGTTGAGAGTTGATTTTCTGCTTTGCTGCTGGGGACAAGGTCTGCGAGGGAGGGAGGGCTGCTTTACTTGCTGCTGTTCCATGAAGCCCAGGTGGCCCACCAGTAAGTACGTGTTTAATGACTGAATGGCTGGATGAAAGAGTGGACAGATGAGGAAGTGTGCAGAGGGGAAGTTTGAGCTTCAGTGTGCCAAAGAGCCACCTGCTCTCTGCCACAGACGAGAGGGGAAAGCAGCCCCTCTGCCTGCACCCCAAGGCACTCACCGTTTGCCCCTCGGCCATAGTTTCACTGAAAATGGAAGCTCTCCTCTTCCTTTCACTGCTGTAAGCTAAGGCAGAGAACACATCCCAACACTCCCTCCCCGCTCAGACGCGGGAAGATATCAAAGGTGGCTGTGGGTAGTGCAGGCCAAGAAGGGTTAACGGGGTGCACATCCACTACCCTCAATTTCAGGGACACTCGTTTTACCCTGCACCCAGACACTCGATATCACAACTCCACATGATTCCATCCAACTGCCAAGAAAAGTCACAAACCCAGAAGTAATCAGAGTCCTTCAGGCATCGGCAGCAATGGAAGGGGCAAAAACGCAGCCTGAAGCAGGAAATCTGCTGAGAGTCAGTTATTTGGCTAAACAAAAAGAGTGCTGCTCTCATTGCCTATCAGTGCTGTAAAGAGGAAACTGCCCACACCCAAGTCCAGAAGAGCAGGAGGGACATATGACAGTGGACGACAGTGACAACAAGCACATACTGCAGGACAGGCATGCACTGTCTTTATTGCCTTTGCACTAACACAGACACTGCAGCACAGAGATCAGCAGTGAGGAGGGGCGACAGGGAACATGGACGGCACAGTGCACAGCCATGCCACAGATGTACGGATGACAACTTTCGTTGGAAGTACATGATCAGTCAAAGGAAATGACAAGGAGAACAGAGGTGGCCAAAAGGAAGAGGAGTGCAGTTCACCCACTGCAGCAAGCCCAGCACAGGGCATCCGCATGGGGACTGCTCCGTAAGGCTGATGGACAGCTCCCTGACAGCGACATCAGTTAGAGGCCCCTCCACTCATTTGAAGTTTCAAAAGCTTGGTTTTAGAACTTCTGGGCCAGGCAGGTTGACAACTTGAGGGCCTGCAAGAGCTGAGTTGTTCTGACAGACACATTTACGTTATGCAAAGAACACTTTAAAATTTCTAGAGTGTTGGGGCTGGAGCGGTGGCTCAAGGGTTGCAGTGCTTGCCTGGCATGCACAAAGATGGGAATTCAAACCCTAGCACCACGTACATCAAGAAGTGTTGGAGCAACAAAAGCCACATGAAAAACTAAATAAAATTGATTCTCTCTCTCTCTCTCTCTCTCTCACTGTCCTTCTCTCTTAAAAAAAATTCTAGAGGGTTTTTCACCTTAGGTAATGTAAGCACTTTCCAAAGTTTTGTTCTCACCATTCACCCCTGTTTCTTTCTAGTTTTTCAGTGGGAAGGTAGATTTCAAATTGGAACATTTCTGTACAATCTCCAGTTCTGCATGAGGTAGACTCTGTGTGTGTCTGTGTGTGCATCTGAGCCTCAGATCTGAGCCATCTCTAATCCTTTTCTGATCTGCACCAGGGAGTCACACACAAAGTGTGTTTCTCCACTTCTCTGGGCACAGCAGAGGCACAAGTGGACTGGTAATTTGAAGGTTTAGTGGCCACGCACACTCCTAAGTAAAATCCCTCAGCTCTCTGCAAGTGGAGCCTCCCAGGTTGCCTGGTTCTTCCCAAGTTCCTCACATGGAGCAGGATGGACGCACAGGCTGCATCTCCTGGGAAGGACCCCTCCTGGCCTTCATGATGGTCCGTGGCATGTTGAACATGCTTCCTAAGACTGACTTTTCCCTCCCGGTTTCACTGAGTAACTGGAAGGCAGTCCTTCACAATCATCCCCGTCCGCCCGTTGGTTTCTCCTCCTCTGATCCACAGTGTGGTCCCAAAGTCCTGCATAAACTAAGCTTCTCACTCCAAGAACCCCAAGCTGACTTCAAGCTGAACGCCACCATCAGACACTGCAGAACACATCTCTAACCCCACTACTCCCCAGGGCACTGAGGCCCCTCTGCAACAGGACCCAGGATGTCTGTCCACCCTCCCACCATCTCTGTCCATGCTGGAGTGAAATCCAGTCATGGACGCTCCATATGTGGGAACCACTCTTCCCTAGAAGTCTGTGTTCCCTTGTCCAATGTCAGTGGCTGGTGGTTGCTGCCTGCCCCATGGCAGAGGGTCTTCGCCCTCAATCTTGCTTCTCCTGTGCAGGTGGCGGATCCAAGGCTGGAGACTGTGACTGGCTCCCCAGAGGCCGGTTAACTGCACTGCAGTCACCCAAAACCTATGGCAGGCACCTCCATAAGGCAGAGCTGTGCCTAGCCTTCACTCACAGGTCCTGGTCTTGGGGCTCACTGCTCCCCAGTGCTTGCATACAATACAGATCACTCTTCTATTTACTTTTCTAAACACAAACTTTTCATATATATGAAGTACTGTCAGGAAAAAAGCTTTCTTTAAAAGAAATATACAGATTTCAGGTTTGACTAGTACTGATTTTTCTATGTGTTTGAAGTTTAAAAATAATAGTTTATTCAAAGTTTATGTTCTTTAAAAATTAGTGTTTATATTTAGCAAACCAGCTCTGAAAATCCATGCGTGTTTGCCCTAACTTGTCCCCCAAAGGATGGGATGGCACCTCTGTGCCCTGCCTGGCTGGCTCTCAGTCACCTGCAGGGTCTAAAAATATCTTACACGGGGCTTGTTCTCTCCCCCAGACTTCCAGCGGGAAATCTAATAAATTCCTATTTTCCTCCACCCTGAGAGATGCAGAGGCCAAACACGGTAGTTGAGTTTTACAGATGAGAACCTCCAGCTATGGGAGCTAAATCCCAGTGGATTTCCCAGCTTTGTGAAGTACTGAGAGCAGGTTTGCGCTCCAACCTCTGGGGCTATTGACAGATTCCCCACACTCCTGCTCCAGCCCTGGAGGGTGACTTCCAACCCGCCCCCTGCAACCCCCAGGAATGAGGAGCATATTTCAGGAATTCACACATGCTAACCACCTTCCAGGACGAAGCCGCCCAGACCCATCACGGGCAAGCCTGGCAATCAGGATCTACTTGCTTAAGCCTTGCAGAGGTGGCTTCACAGCTGGCCAGCCTCACCTCTGCACCAGCGGCCTCCACAACCCCACCCCACTGCAGTGCTGGTCTTGTCGCCTGGCCACTCAGTGACCCAATGTTCGTCCAGCACTTTCTGTGTCCCTGACTGGTGCTGCTCAGTGGATTATAAGGTGTGGCTCAGAACCAGCCCCTGCAGGGCTGAGTGCCCTGGGTGAGAGGGACAGCCCAGGAAAGCAAAGATTGCAGGTGGATGCGATGGAAGCTTCCAGGTAAACAGGTATGGTGGGAGTGCCAGGCACTGCTCAAGACCCAACCAGGTGTGCTTCCCAAAGGTTCCAAGCGGCCGTCAACATGGGTGGTCACAGTGCCCTTGACATGCACCTGTGATTGGCACCTTACCCTAAACCCCTCTCCTTGGCATTATCCCGTTTCTGCTCTCTCCTGCACGTCTGAATTGAGCTAGATTTTCAAAGCCTTTCGGCGAGGACTTCTAGTTGTGGTTGCATTGTTCCTGCTTTATGCTGTCTATATTATTATTATTTTTTAAACTATAAAACAGTTTTGTAGGTCCACAGTACTGCACAAATAATCAGTGGAAAACACCATAGTAAAGGGATGTTAAGACATGGGAACACACAAGCCCACCCATTGGGTGAGCAGGGACAGCACTGAGGGGTGAGTAAGAAGGAAGCCACCAGTCACCTCCCCTTGGTTCCATCTTTAAAACAGGGCTTGAGCTTGCTGGTACCCATACAAACTGTTCGTATTTGATGAATATTAAACTCAGTGTTTACTAGGCTCAGGACAAGTGCTCCTGTGTCTGATAACAAACCAGTAAGGTAAGGTGTCTCTCACTTTAGGGAGATGTCTGGGCTTGGTCAGGGGTGGTATCTTGCACTAAGGTTGCTTGGCCACCTGGTTCAGGAGCTACAGCTTCCAGCAGCCCTGCCCCCAGAGCACCTGACTGCACAGCCCCAACCCCCAGGGGAGCTTGGGGTGCTCAAGCAGCCCCCATCCCTCTACCTCCTTCCCCAGGGTGCCTGCTGGGGCAGCCCCCACCCCCAGGATGACCTTGGGGTGCTCTAGCAGTCCCCAGCCCTCCACCCCCTTCCCCAGGGTGCTCCTCAGGGCAGCCCCCACCCCTAGGGGGACCTTGGGGTGCTCCAGCAGTCCCCAGCCCTCCACCCCCTTCCCCAGGGCGCTCCTCAGGGCAGCCCCCCACCCCCAGGGGGAGCTCGGGGAGCTCCAGCAGCCTCCACCCCCATCCCCTAGGCACCCCGCCCTTCGGGGCAGCCTTAGGTAATCTTCCCAGGGACGGGGAGACGCTTGCAGTGCCAAACCGCAGGGAGGGGCCCGGGAAGAGAGGGGCGGGAGCTGTGGGTTGTTGCAGGGGAATGGGGCGAGGATGAGGGCAGGGTTCAGGGAGGCTCTGGCGAGTCACCTTGGGCAGGCCCTGGACAGCCGCCAGCGCTCGCTGGGAACAGGAAAGGCTGGGAGTGTGTGATGAGTGCTTACTGAGTATTCTCTGCGCATGATGGATGACTGGCCTGGAAGCCGTCCACACCGCAAATTTGTTCCTCTGCACACCCAGGCAACCAAGAAGCCAGAAGAGGTGGGGGCGCCCGGGGGCTGCTTCAACTGAGCTGCGCTGGCTGCGCCAGCCCAGAGCCTGCGACTCTGCAGCCTCCTTTCTGCCTGGCCAGACTGCTCAGGGGAGCCCCACCGGAGCTACCCTTCTGCTGTGCGCATTCGCAGCCTCAGTCCAAACCCGGCCTCCACAGCAGGGATGAGCGGAGTCCTGGCTGGAAGAGCCGGGGCAGCCTCTACCTCCCCGCCCAGCCCCTTCTCCTCTGCTGCCCTCTGACCCCACCATCCACCCGCACAGCTGTCAGAATCGCGTTTCCGTTCCATGGTTTTGATCATGTAACATCCCCACTTGAAGGCCCAAGCGAGTCCCAGTGGCCTCATATGTCAAATCTCAATTTCTAACCTTGAGCATCAAGGTCCTTCCCCCGCGGCCCCCCATCTCGCCTGCCTCCGTGGCCTTCTCTCCAACATCTTCCAGCGCAACACTGCAGCCTCTCCCTCCCCTTCCAACACTTACTCATTCATCAAGTATCTACTGAGTATGTATGACGTGCCAGGCTGCAGATGCAATAAGAGACAAGGAAGAGCCAGCCTGCCCTTGCAGACTCCACAGTCCAGCGAGAGAGAGATAAGCAGGAAACTGTCCTACTCACTTTCAGACCTGAGCACAACCATATAAAATAGACTGATCCTGAGCAAATAGGACTCAAAGGGGCCGTGCCAAAATGGCTACCCCTGGACTGCTGGTGGCAGAATTAGGATGAGTCTCCTTGGTTACATCTTAAGGCACTTTCCAACATTTCCGACCAGGTGTTAATGTTTAGAAGGAAAAATAAACTGTTTTATGGTATTTCTTATTATTTTAATGATTACAAAGGCAATGTCATTTCTTTGAAGAAATTTTTGAAACTCCACAAAACATTAGGAAGAAAAACATCCAGAATCCCAATATTCACATATAGCAAATACCGACGTTTTATTATATTACCAACCCAAATAAATTGGGCTCTCGTTGCACACAGTACATTATAAAGAGCTTTACTTTACCTAAGTAGTTTCCTGTGATATTGTGTGTCCTGTTGCACCTCCTTTCCTGTCCATAATATTTGACTTGAATGAACCTCTGTTGGCCCCATCGATCCTTCTGGGGGTATGCATGTCCCTAAAGAAGAAGAAAACTGTATGGTGGGGAATCTCTCGAATCACCTGGATTTAAGTCCTGGCCATACCAGTCACTGTGTTTAACTTTAGGCAAACTTGCTAAATTCCCCTGGGTCTCATTGTCCCACCAGATAAGGACGTTTGTCTTCCTCATAGGATTATTGTGAGAAGAACAAAACAAGCTGTATCAATTGCCTTGGTCACGTCTGCTGCATAAAGCTCAATACCAATTGATCTTCAGCCCCAATTATTTCCTCAGAGTACATCCCCAAAAGAGCTTCTGGGTGAAGGAACTTGACCATTTGTAAATCTTGTGGGCCACTCTGGCGAGTTGCACCGATTCCATCTATAAGAGTAGACATCAGGGAAAAGTTTCAGAAAGGCAAACTCGTTTTGAGCCCCGGCTCTGGCAGGCTGTCCAGCCCGGCAGATGCCACCTGTGAGGCTGCTCACCAGCCTCCCTCCCACCCCTGCCGGGGCCTCCACTCCCAGGATTTCCCTCCTCTGCAGCCTTCAGATGGCTCTGAGCAGCCTGCTGCAGGGGACCCTTCCTTTCTGAGCCCTTCTGGGCCACTTCGTTAGTGCACCTCAGGCTCCTGAGGTCCACGGACCTCTCCATCAGGTTCCAAATGTCTGAAGTCCAAGGCCCAGGGCTAGGTTATGAAAATGAAATTGCTTTTGATGGTTTAGTTACCAATGGCTGTTTGGGAATAGAATTAATTTTCCCCAAGTCACAAATGTTCAGGAAGCTCTGACACCCTGAGGCCAGCTTTACAGGTGGAAGCATCTGGACCTCGGGAGAAGACAGCCTTCGCAGCTCAGGTTCCTGCCCGTCCGCGCCCCTCCCGTCTCCTCAGGCCCCCTCCACGGGCCTTCATGTTTTATTGCTCCGTCCGCCCTGTGTTATCCACCACACTATCTCAACTTGAAAAATCTCGCCCTTGACTCTGGCTTTGTGCAGCCGGCTGCCCGCTATCAGTCCTGATCTTTGCTGCACTCGGACGCCGCACTCCCACCCACCACCCTTCTGTGAACCGGGGAGATAGTGGTCTCTGCCCACCCTGCATTCCTGCACTTGCTGGACATGAAACATGCGAGTCCTCCCCGATTTATTTCTTTTTTACCTTACATCCTTCCACTTTGATGTCAGTAGGATACTTGAAAGAAAAGAATCTAACGTGACCTGTTACCCTGGAATGCCAAGAAAAGCAATTACTATGCAGTGGAGCGCAGGGTGGACCAGGACGGGCTGGGCAAGAGCAGGTTTGTTTTCTGAACTCCTGGTCCTCTGAGGCTTGACCCAGGTCCTTCTGGAGTCTGCACAGAGCTTCCCACTTACTGATCTCAGTGTCCTGTGGCCCGTTCCTCAAAGGGAGAGGCACGTCCTTCCAGTCCCTTGGGCCCCAGGGAGCTCCCAGACACTCCCCAGAAGTAAAGCAAATTCAAGGCCACCTGCAGCTGGAAGGCAGGTCCTTCCTCCCAGAGTAGCTACAGAGTGAAGCTGGAGGCCTTGGGAGGTGCTTCATTCTTCCTACCCAGCCCAAGGCCTGCGATGCCAGCGTCTCTCCAGCATGGCTGCTCAGAGCTGGCTCCTTTGTGTAGTGGGCGATGTTGGAGGAGATGCAGATCCGGGGGCTTCCAAGGCTATGTTGCGCCCTCACCGTGGCTCTGCACCCACTCCCTTTCATCCTGCTCAGGTGCCCGTCACTACTGCGGTCTCACCTTCTTGCTGTCCCATAAGCTGAGCTGCCACCAGACGTAGCAGGATGGCAAGGTGGAACAGGAGTTCAGAGAGCAGCCCTGCAGGTTTCCTCACATCCAGGGCCTGTGAACTTAGCGCCCCAAGGATGTACCCGTCCCCACGCACAGACATGAGGGCCTGTCCCCTCTCTGCTGTGTGCACCGCTGCACACCATACACACCGAGAGAAGGACAGTCCGTGAGCAGGAAGCGTGAGAGTGGCTGTCACTGCACTTGCTCCGGTGCGTTCCTAACCCACTGAAATCTCCCTTTTCAGTATCTGTGCAGAGAGAGGCAAAGGGCCTAGGAGGGGTGGCCCCTCGATGGAACACAGCCTGTTGGCAGCAGCTGGGTGTGGCAGAGGAGAACCTGGTTTCTTGTCCCAGGTGGTGGTGTTTCCCTCTGCTGCCCTACATCGCATGCTCGTTGCGGTGCTCACAGCTGTCTCTCGTTCTTGTCTCCTTCTGAGAATCTGCCTCCAAGTCGGGCGTGCTCTGTGGCTGGCTCTGGCAGCTCACATGTGGGTGGCATGAAGGGTCACCTCTGGGGAGGGTGCTTCAGAGGTGGTGTGGGTTCTCCAGGTGCTGCGAACCTGAGGCCAGATGTCCAGATGGTGATGGAGACCCTGCAGCTTGAGTCGATGCCCTATCCAGTCCCCCTTGAGCATTTAATGTGTGGGAGAAATGAAGCCTTGGTTCACGTGTGGAGAGCTGGGAAGTGTTTGTTACTGCAGCAGCCTAGCCCATCCTAACTATCCCACAGGCGATGTTCTACCTACGATAACAGGGCAGCTGCTTTCCCATCTGTTAACCTCGGGCCTTGTACACAGCAAGGCCAGGATCCCAAGCTCAGATGCAAAGGCTGCCTCCAAGCCAACTCACCTGCTTCCAACTTACCTTTCCACTACACTGCGGTCCCCTCTGCCCTGGAGGAGTTCTGACCTTTGTGCTTCTCCAGAGCCATGGGGCCCTCTGCCCTTGTTCAGGAACTGTGGCTCAGGGTTTGGTTTGTTGTGGGCTACAGCACCACGGGCTTATGATCCAGGGAGGAGCTCAGAGAGGTTAGAGAGCAGGCACCCCATGGACGCAGGGGAGAGCAGAGCGCATGTGACCTGGCAAAGTCAGGGACCGAGGGAGCTTGGGGGGGCAGTGCAACCTCACCCGGGAAGCTGACAGTCAGGGGTAACCTCAGATTGGACGAGCTGGAGGACGGGATCCAGGCCTGGCTGGTCGGTCCTGGTGAGTCACCTCCCTGGGCCCCCTCCCAGATGTGGACTAAGCGTTTTGGATTCCAGGGCTGTTGTATTAGCATCACCTGGGGAACTTTAAAAAGATGTTTCCACCCATCCTCCGAGGTCCCAATGAGTGGGTGGGGGCGGAGCACAGCTTGGGGAAGGAAGGGACAAGCAGACACAGGGGCCCCAGGGCTGGACAACTCTAGACCACCTCCTCCTCTGTGGCTGGGCATGCCTCCACGGAGGGCTTGCTTGGGTCAAGGGTGCATCAGCCACTCCAGCCCCGCTCCTCTCTCCGGGGAGGTGTGCCCGAGCCTCTGCCAGGACTGCGGTAGCCACTCAAGGTCATGGGCTCCAGGGGCAGTGGGACTGCAAGGCCACCAGGCCCCCTCCCCAGTGTGCCTGTGTGAATGCCCCCCACCCTCTGGTGAGAAGAGCTGTAGGCTCAGAAAGAGCAGAGGCTTCCTGGAGACCACACAGGAGGGGCCCCACAGGACAGAGAAGTGCATGAAGAAGAGGTCCTCCTGCACTCCCCGGAACCCAGCCTGCTCTGAGTGTCTCCGGGTCTGCAGCTCCGTGGGCCTTTTCCCCAGGACGCCCCACCTTGGTTCTGTGGAGAGCACCCCAGTCTTGGGCTCGTTGCAGGAGAAACTGGTGCAGTGCCAGGGGATCGGCAGCCTCTTGGCAGAACACAGGGTGGCCCCTTGCTGGTGGGTTGCGGCAGGCTGCTGGGTCCCCACCCGGCCCTCATGCAGGACTCCACAGAGGGCAAGGTTGCGGCTGCTCGGGATGCAGTGCACATTCTGGTTCCTGGCAGCCCCGTGGGAATGTGTGGCAAATGATTCCCTGGTGAAGTCAGTGACAGCCTAAGCTGGTCAATTACACTGGGCCACTTCACAGAGCGGTGAAGCCTCCCGTGGCTCCCATGTCCCAGGCAGATCGCAGAGGGTGGCCCTTCCCTGCCCGGTCCAATGGCACTCAGCACATCCCTGACCACCTGTGCTCCTCTTGGTGGCCTGGCAGCCACGGGGAACCTCCAATCACTCCACGCCCTGCAGTGCCAGGGATTTCCAGTTTTGCTTGCAACCCTGGTCCAGCATGCCACACCCATACCTTTGCCATAGCCCTGGATGTCATTTGGGAAGCACTTCTCTAAAGCATCCTCTAAAGCTGACGTCTCCAGCATCCAAAATGGTGCTGGCTTCTACCCACAGTGGAACCAGTCTGCCCTCATCACCCTACCTAAGCGTCTACATCTTCCTACTTCTGATAAAACTCACTATAAATGAAAACACTGCCCACCAATGGAGAAGGAGGTTGAGGGGCCACCAAGGAAGCAGCTGGGTGAATGTGAGGAACAGGAGGGGGTTGTGCAAACAACCAAACACAAGGTTCCTGCAGTCTGCTGCAGAACCTGGCATCTGACGTGGCCGCCGTCCTGAAACAGGAATGAGGGCACCCACGAGGCTCTGACTGTAAGACAAAGTGCGTCAGATGCAAAGGCAGCCCCTTCCTAGCCCTGGATGGCTGAGATCATTTCAGCAATGTTTCTACAAATGTTGCGGAATGGTAGAGTAGACAGTGTCTCCAAAGTTGTTTTACCAAAATGGCCCTGTCTGGAAAGAACAGTGACATTTCCATGGAAGCTGAGTGATGTATTTGAACCCCAGTGTGCAGGGACAGCTGTGTATTTATTAGTAAGAGTGCTTAGTTACAGCTTGCACAGAGCTGAAATGCCCAGGTGGGGTCAGACCAAGTGGAGGAGCAGGGGTCTCAAACTGCACAGAGTCTAGGGGCTGGGGCCTAAGCAGTGGGGCTCAGGAGCTGCGGCTGCCTGGTAAAGGGTGAGATCGGGGGCTAAGTTCACTCTGAACAGGGATGTGCCATCTTCGTTCTGCTTGGGAACTTCTGACACACAGGAATGTGTACAAGCATGGTCCTCTGGTTATGGCTGCAGCCTCTGAGCCCTGCCACTTCCCCTCCTGTTTTCCTGATGGACCGGCAGCTCCTCTAAAGCTGACATCCCCCAGGAATCCAGAGTCTCCATCCCCTGATGACACATGCCTCCTCTAAAGCATACCTCCCCTAAGAATGCAGAGCCTCCATTGCCATCCTGGGTGAACCTCCCTTTGGGGGCCACTTGTTTCCCCAACCTCTTCCTGCACCTGTGTCTAGATGCCCCTCCATCACTGTGAATTCACTTGAGCCTGTACTTCCTGCCTTCCCATAGGTGGAAACCACCACTGCCGGTGGCATAGGACGGGAATCTCAGTGGGCCACAGCCTCTGCTCTTGCCTGCCAACTCCACCCTGATTGGTCTCACCTTTCTTTTCTGTTTCTCTACCTCTGCCCTAATGCAGACCTGATGTGGTGGGGCCCCCAGCCATCCTCCTGACGCTGTGGGTTTCTGCCAGGATGCTGTCCCTAAGTCATGTGCATATCCTGCCACCCCTAAGAAAAAAGCAAGATGCAGTTCTTGCTGGTCCCGATGGCAGGCGGTGATCCCCAGAGCCACACTGGAGCAGGAGAGCCCTGTGCACAACGTTTGCCGTGCAGAGCTCTTGGGAGACGGCCTGTGAGGAGGCGAGGAAGACAGGTGGACCCAGAGGAGAAGCTGCCCGCATGCGGTGACATCTGAGAGCACGGCCAATCCTGGGGCTTCTGGAGCCAGGAGATCCTGCAGAAAGGTCCTTGCAGTTGCAGTCTATCCCCCAGGGACAGGGCACTATGGGGCAAGGCAGCTAGCTCCCTGCAGCTGAGTGAGGCCTGGGGGGAAGGTGGCCTGGGAAAGCAGAGCTGGTGTTCCCAGGGCTGGTGGTGGCTGTATTGGCCTGAGGAGGGCCCTCGAAATCAACTCCAGTCCCCTCAGCCTGGCACTCAGGCCCACCTCCCATCCTACTGGAAAACTCATTCAGTTTCTTTTTTTATATACATGTGAGCATTTTACGTTTCACGTGACCATGGCGCTCCCTGTGCTCAGCCTTGCGCAGCCTTGCCCCGTCCTTTCTCAGACCTTTACCATCACCCCAACAGAAACTTTGCCCATTGAGCATTGTCTCCTCATGCCCCAGCCCCCAGCCCTGGCGACCTCCACTCACTTCCTGTCCCTGAATGAGCCTGTGGTCTCTAGCTGCCTCCATTCAACCTGATCAGGATCCGTCGCTGTCCCCACATGTGTCAGAGCCCCACTCCTGTGATGCTGTGACGTCTCATGCATGGGCGCATGGTTCTGCCTTCCCACACATGGACACCTGGGTCTCCACCTTTCTGTTTTGGTGGATTGTGCTGCAAAGAACATCAGCTTATAAACACCTTGTGAGTCACGTTTTCCACCCCTTGCACATGCCTGGGACTGCACCTACCTCCTCCTCCATCGGAAGCACTGGACTTCCTGTTGACTCAGCCTTGAGCCTGGCTCCCAATTCCTACCCGCTGCAGATTCCTGCTAGAAGCCCTCTCCTCCCATCCCCACATCCCCTCCAATTGTACGTCCCCAGTGACGCATCCTTCTCCTGATTTCCAGAACCTGTGGCTATCACCCCATGTGAGAAGAGAGGATTGGCTGGAGTATCCAGAGAGGAAAAGCTGACCCTGCGTCATCTGGTGGCCTGAATGCCGTTGTGTGAACCTCAGAGACAGGTCAAGCTTAACCACCCGCACAGAGAGGTACACATGAGTGCAGAAGCCTGGCACACTCATGAGAATGGCCCAGGCCCACAGCTCCAGACCCCACGGGACTTCTGGCTTCCAGGACTGTGGGAAGACACATTTTTGTCACAGCAGCCCTGGAAACCCGCACTCCTTCCTCCAAAGTCCTACTCGGGCCCCACCTTCCCCACAAGGCTTGCCCTGTCTCTGGTGGGAATGAGGGGTCCCATCTAGCCCCTTAATCTCTGCCTCTGCCTCTTTAAGACGCCTTTCAGAATCGGTTTTCAACGTGGCCCCGAGTGTAGACGTCTACACTGTAAAATCTCCGGGCAGGCACCAGGTTTTCTGCCTCAAAGCTCTGCACTTCAATGCGCACATTTCGGCCTAGCAGGATCCAGGCTCTGTTCCAGGGACGTGAGCCCTTAGTTTGGAGCACATACATTTTTGCAATTTTTATTTTATAAATAATTCATTCATTTAGTCAACAAATATTTATTGAACACGATCCCTGTGCCAGACACTCTTTTAGGTTCTGGGAACAAATTGGTAAACAGAGTAATGGCCCAGTGCTTCACAGCTCCCCAAAGTCCTGTCCTGAGGGAGGCGGAAAGCCAGCAAGTTCATCCGCAGTAGTGATCCGTCCCAGGACAGGCAGTGAATGCCGCTGCCACGCGACGGTGGGCCTCGAGAACTGGCGGAGCCGAGCAATTCCAACACGATGTCGTAGCCAGGCAGCGCTGCGCCCCAAGGCGGTGCCCCCAGGCGGTGCCCCCGTGCTGTGGTGATGCTGCTGCAGTCACCCCCCCCCCCCGCAAGCCCGTCTCTCAAAGCATTGCACACACGATTACGAAACGCAGCAAAGCCGGATGGCAGCCCAAGGCTGTGCTGGTGGCTTAGGTATGTACTCTGTGTTTCAATCACTGTGACCAAAAGACTCAACAAGAACAACATAGGAAAGGGAAGGCTTATTTGGGACTCAGGGTTTCAGCCGTTCCATCTGTAGGTGGCCGACTCCACTGCTCTGGGCCCGGGTGAGGCGGAGCGTCATGGTGGAAGGGCGTGGAGGAGGAGAGCAGCTCAGGACATGGCAGTCAGGAATCAGAGAGCTCTGCTCATCAGAGACAAAATATAAACCTGGAAGTCTCACCTCCAGTGACCCACCTCTTCTAGCCACACCCTGCCTGCCCATGGTCACCAGTTAATCCCTTAGTGGGTTAATCTGCTGATTAGGGTCAGGCTCTCACAACTTGATCCTTTGCCTCTGAACCTTCTTGCACTGTCTCACACGAGCTCTTGGGGACACCGCATGTTCAAAGCAACACACCGACTCACTACTATTTCAGGGTGCATTTCTACAGATTAGAAAATCAAACGGCACAGCAGCCACGCGACGGCAGCCTGTGCACCCCGCGTCCACAGCAAGTCTGGTGACTCTCGGGTGCTTGATTGACCTCGTGCTGTGGAGGAATAGGAAGAGTAAAAGGTCATATCGGATGTTCCCAGCGAAGGCAGCTTGCAGGGGCCATACCACCCGGTCCGTGTGGGTGACTCCAGTGTGTCACTGCCTGGGGACACATTTCCTAGGACACACCCCTGCTAAGTGACACAACTGTACATTTATACATATACATTTCATGACAAAATGGTAGATGCCACGAGGGATTTCAGAATCAGTATGTGGAAATGTACTTGCAAAAAGGCAGAGGAGACAAAGTCCAGGCACACTCCGAGACCTGCCTCCTCCGCTCTGCTCTGTTTACACACGCTCCACATAACGCCCCTGTTCACCTCTTTCCCCAGAAATAGAATCACACCTCATGGAGCCTTTGCCCTGCAGCTTGGCACAGAATTTCTCATGCAGTAAATTTCCGTTCTTCACATGTGAGGCAGATGTCTGACCTCTGTTGGTTTCTTGAGCTTCTGGAAAGGCCTGCCTGTGCTGAGCATTAGGCCAGGCCAGAAGAGCAGCTGGTCCCTCTGCTCCCTCTGTGAGTGGACAGGGTGCAGGTGAGCTCCTTGGGTGCAAAGGGGAGGCGGGACCAGGACTGTGCCCCAGGAGGTCTGGGCACCTCTCTGAGGCTGGCGAGTGGTCAGTGGCAACAAGCAGGGTCTGTGCCCTGGCTCCTGCTGTGCACAGTCCCCTCCTCCTGCAGGAGCAGAGGGCCCTTGGTGCTCCAGGTCACTGCAGACCTGGGGCAGCCCGGGCCAGATGCTTTACCCTGGGTCTGAGAGCAGTTTTAGTCCTTCAACGGAAGTTCACCAAGTGACGGTTGCCGGACTGCGTACTGCCCCATCATGTCCACCTCCAGAGGGATTCCAAGAATGAAGCCATGTGGTACACGAAGGCCACAGCCAACACGCCCCCTGGTTCCACCTGTCCTGGATGGACCCAGGGAAGGAAGTGGCTGTGGTGTACACACAGGGACAAGGGAGCACTTCCTTTGCCTACCCAGTCCAGCCTGCAGCACCCACAGAATTCCCTGCTTCCACCAGTGTGGGCTGCTCTCAGCTCTGCCCAGGTGAGCGCGTGACTCTCCCCGCAGTCCCTGCATTGCACGCATTGCCAGGTGGAAAGACCAAGGCCCAAGAAAGCCAGGTGGGGACCCCAGGCAGCACTGATCTACTCCAGGCAGCCTGTGTCCGAGTCTTGGACAATAGCTGGGCGCTTTCCAGCTTTTAAATCTCTTTGAGGAAATTGGAACATGACGGATCTCATCCTGGACCAAATTTCAAAATACATTTTTGCACACAAATTAACTTCCTTCTTGTGTCCCCAGACTTACTGCTAACCACACTGTCTCCTTGCATCGACCACATGCCCCCAACAGGAGACTCGGCCTTCCAGGGTTGCTGAAGAGCCTCAGCTTTGCCCCAGCTCATTCCTCATGGAGGAATTATTAATATTAGGCCTTTGGCAATCTTGAAAGGAGAAATACGAGTCACTTTTGAAACGTAACTACGTAACTGACATTTTTGTTCAGTTCTGATTTTTGCGTTTTTCCAGTCTCCCCCTCCCTTCCTGGGCGAAGCCGCACTCTGCCGTCCCGGGGATGGCTCCCGGGTCCACGGCTGTTTCTGATTACAGAACATCTAGAAGCAGCTGGAGACGACTGCTCAGCGTTACGTTCCCACCACCAAAACCTGAGACAGAATTCTTGGTTACAAAATGCTGAAGCTAAGGGTTGAAAGACAGCTTCCATTATAGCCTCCTGTTTCCACTCACTTATAATTGTCCAAAAATTGTCCTTTTGCTCCAAGTCATTCCACGCTCTGTTTCCACCCCAGGGATGAAATTGCTTGGAAAGTTTGAACAAAAGTGGTTGAGCCAGCTTGGAATCAGGCAGCTTGGGGGAGAACAGCCTTCTTCAGCTGAAAAACAAATAATGCAACTCTCTGGCTGCGGACAGCCCCAAAGCAACCCTCCCCTTATCACGTCGGCCCCCATGTGGGTGGCCAGCTTATCCAGGGGAGGAATGGAGCAGAAACTCAGGACGTCGGGAAAGAAATTGGAGGCAGTGGGAGCGTGGACTGTGCTTTCTGTCCCGCAATTCCTCGGGAATTGGCTGTCTGGTTTGTAGGGGAGTTCGGTGGCCGCAGGTATGTGATTTAAGTTCAGGCATTCCTGCGTTTCAGTTTGGGTTCTGCCGATGACTAGCTATGCGACGTTAAATAAAATCACATAATTCTGTTAAACAACATCCTCACCGTTCAAGTGGGGGTCACGTAGGGTGCCCCCTTCAGACCTGTCTGAAGGCAAAGAGAGGTGACAGGCAAGGGATGTGGGACCATGGCCCAGGTGACTGTGTGCCACAGGTCACCGGAAGGCATGGTAACTGCAGAAGAGCAGTCAGGGCTGCGTGGTGAATTCACTGGTCACGTTGGCCTCCTGGATCCATTCCTGCCTGCCGGGTGCCCACCCCATGTTTTCGTTTAGGGAGACAGTTCTTTCCCACCCACAGAGCCTGTGACTCAGGTGCTCCTGTTCCTTCAGTGTCTCTTAGACTCAGTTCCAACCTATTAGAGATTGCGACTATTGGCTGGGGCGTGTGCCGGTCCGTGGCAGAGAGGAGCACGCTTCACCTGGGTGAAGGTCGTTGGCCAGGGAGAACCAATTTAGAGCCCAGCTCGCCCTTGGTCAAGCTTGCCAGGAACACCTCTGACAGATGGCCAGAGCACACCTACCCTGCTGGGCCTGCAGGGGTCCGTCCTCCAGAACGAACGTTCAGCCCCTTCGCTGCCTCAAGCTGTTTACAAAAAAAAGCTCCTTTCAGAACAGAACCTCTAGGAGGACTTGGGGGCCAGGAAGTGGAGTACCTTGTGGCTGGGGTGACGTGCACTTCTCGGCCTCTCTTCCAACTGGTAGCTTTAGTTACGTCCCTCTGTGCTCTCCAGAACCTCAGCAGTTAGATCAGACAGCGGGAGAAGTGGCCGCCAGAGCTCCACACCCCAGGTGTCTTCAAGTTGGAGAAGAGAGAGCAGAGGAGATAGTAATTCAGGTTTTGGTGATTGGTTTTGAATTCTGGCTCCACTGCTTGCTGTGTGACCATGGCACATTACTCAGCCTTTCTGAGCTTCTTTCCCTAAGCTTGCATTTCCATTTTGGCCCAAACATGAAGGACTTTACTTCTCTACTGGAGATAAAAGAACTGGAAGAAATCCTTTTGCTTCTCTTTACCGTGCCTCTTGGAATCCCAACTCTTGGAACAGAAGTGACTGATGAGTGGGACCAGGGTGAGCTGTGCTTCTCCAGGGCCAAGTCAGCTGCCCGGCCCTACATGTGACAGCTCAGTGAGCCTGAGCTCCTGGGACCCAGGGATGAGTCCCTGAGCAGGCTGGCTCTCTCCCAGTGTCCCCCTAACCAGAAGCCCCCCTGGGAGAGTCAGGTCAGCCCAGCACGTGGCCCTGGGCAGCTTCACCTCGGGAAGCAAGGGCCAGGAAGGCCTGCTGCTCTGCAGCCCAGACCCACCCTATGGAGCAGACTCTTCACCCGTGGGCTGCCTGGGTCTGTTAGGTTGAGGACAAGCTTGTGGTTTGTTGGGACAAAGGACGTTTCTCCAAGAACCCTCCAAAACTGACTGAGAATTGAGGATTCTTCTCAAGTTAGTGGAGGGCGCTGGGCTGGAAGAAGCCACCTGGAGCTTTGAGAGTGCAGCTCAGTGCAGAAAAGTCAAGACGTGGCGGGAAAGCGCATGGTGAGACCCATTAGGCACTGGCCCCCGCCCCCCAAAAGAACCACCCCAATCTAGCCCAGGCCTAATTTTTATATCAAGATAAACAACCATGCAGAAATAGGAAATCTAAATGAGTAATAAAAACAAAAAGTGCTCATCTCTTCCAGGAACACAGAAAGGCAAAGACACCATTTCCAAGCAGCACGGACAGACCAGGCATTTGAGCTACACCCCGAGAAGTGGGCCCCTGCCCTGATGTCACACCTGGATGGCATCTGCAAAGGTGTAAACGTGCGGAGGGCAGGGCGGAAGTCCTCGTGACCGCGTTACAGTTAGGCGAGGCCTGCGTGGGCACTTGCCCAGCAGAAGCTCCCACACAGGAGAGCAAGCAGGCACAGAGCCTCTGTCCAGGCCACCGGCTTGGGCCACCTGCCTGTCTGCTGGAATCCCGTCCAGCCACGGAGAGGAACTGGCTAGAGCTGCGGAGAGCACTGCTGGCGGCTCTCAAAGGAGGGTTCCAAGTACAAGCAGAAGCACACCCACTTCAGAACATTCGATTCTCAGCAACGTCACACGGCTGGCATCTTGCGGAAGGCCGTGTTCAGGGACCCACTAGGGAAAAGACGAAGTAGGCAACCGTGGAGGAGTTTGAATCTGAGACTCAGATGGGGAGAAGAGGCACCTCGCAGAGTCTGTCTGCCAACTGAGAAGGTGCTCCCGACTCCGTCCACCTGGGGGGCTTTCCCTGCAGGAACATGCCATTCGATAGCGCGAAACCACAGCAGGGGCCAATTCGTGGCTCGGGGATTTTCAAGCTTAGGTTTCCGCCTTCGTATTCCAGGCCCCTTTGCTCTGAAAGCAGGGCAATTCCTGCTCCCAAGGGAGGCGCAGAACCTCAATCCATCTCCAAAAGACATTGATTCAGCAAGGAAGAAGGCCCCTGAGACGCTATGTGCTCAGACCTTCAACTTCACCAGAGGATGCCAAAGTTCTTCAAGGTCCAGGGCCATGCCCAGGCCGGGTGCTGGCCACTGCATGTCCCACGGAGGACGCAGCCTCCCACTCCCCACTCCTCCCACAGGTGCCCTGGCAGTGCCCCTTCTGAGTGTGCGTCCATGACCTCAGCCTGCCTGGAACACGTCTGGCTTGTGTCTGACCCTGAAGATTTGGGAAGGGCTGCTCTGGCCCTTTCATGCTCTGCACTACAAAGAGAAAAAGAAAAAAGATCCCTGACGTAGAGCTCCTCTGCAAACTGACCCGCGGCCACTTCAAAAGTCCTACCTTGAGAAGGAGGTCTGGTTGTTGGTGTCAGTGGGAACATTGCTGTTACCGAGGTGGCCTGTGAGGCCAGCCCTCCGCTTTCATGCACTGCTGCTGACCTGGCAGTCGCAGGTCCCGTCCCCTTCTGCTGGGTCACCGGCCGGAGGGGCTGGTCCGCAGCCAGTTGAATGTTCTGTCCAGCCTGGACCTGAGTTTCTGCACCTTCTCCCCCTTGAGAATCCACTTTGGATTCTCCCCTAGATTCTGGAACACGCAATCTGAGTGACAGTTGCTTCAGCTGGTCAGGTGGTAAGGGTCATTGCCCAGGTGCAAGATGCCGACTGGGAGGCAGGCGTGATGCCCTGCGCTGGCAGCAGAGGGCGCCCCTGCCCCACGCTCCTCCAGGCTGTCCAGCTGCGGATGGGCGGGGTGCAAATCTTCTGCAGCTGCACAGCCAGAGGAGCCTCCCTTGGGAAGCCTGGGCCCAGGGCCAGTTCTTCTGTGGTCTGTGGTCAGAGCTGTCACGGGAGGCATTTCCACGGAGTTTTCCAGGGAGGAGCGTGAAAGCAGCTCTTCCCAATTCCCATTGCAGACTGGTGGGGGCTTTCCCCTGGCCTTCCTGCCTGCCTTGGGGACAGGGGCAACTCCGGCTTCCCCTTCCTCTCCCACTCACGCCTCCCAGCAGCTCTCTAAGCTCATCCTGCAAGGAGCGCCCTGGGAGGGCATCTTGGGGTCATGTGGGGGAGACCTTTGAACTACAGAGGGGGTAGCAAGTTATCACTGGCAGAGGGGGATCAGAGTTTTGAAGACAGTCAAATATCATTCTGCTCCAAATCTATTAAATCACATAGGAAATAAAGTGGGACGTTTGAAAGGACAGGCTCTAGGCCTGGGGTATGTTGGGGTCTGAGGACACCGAGATGGCACATGCCTCTGGGCCACATGCAAATTATTGCAGTGGTTCCTGTTTGATGAGTTTTTAATATAGAATCATGACATCGTTTTCCTTAGGCGCCCTCTAAACCCACTCTGAAGGCAAAATCTGAGAGAACTCTCCAGAGAAAACCCCTCTGGGGTAAAACTCCCGGGGAGCTGCTGGAGGAGCCCTGATCTGCTTGCTGAGGTTGCGTTGAGTGAAAGCACCCTTCCTTGTTGTTTGAGATTTGCTCCTTGTCTGTTCCGATTCCTGGAGCTGCAGCTCTTTCTTGGACACAGACGACCACAGTGGCTCTGCTCTCACCTGGTGTGTCACTTTAGGCCTGGAGTATCCCCAAGAGTGTGAGAAGGCAAGAGCAGAAATGATGGAGTCCTGAGAGCCTTAACCTGACGAGTGCATTGAGCCCCTGGAACGGACGGAGTAGCAGCTAGGCAGGTGGTGTGTGGCTGGCGGAGGGTGTGCCTATGGGGCTTGTGACGGGAGCGCTCTGCTTCCTTGGTGCCGTGTCCTGGGTTGCTTTCCCCTGCCAGGCCCTTCCACCATGACGTTCTGCATCACTCCAGGCCCTGAGCTACAGAGTCGTTCTCAGGTGTTTTGATCGCAGCGATGAGAAAGCAGACTAAACCATGCTGAGCTCTCGCACTGAGCACAGCGCGCCCTGCAGCCCACCCTTGACTCTACAGAGTGCCCCCGTAACTCCCTCTCTGAGGTGCGTGCCTCATAAATATGTGAAGTATGTGCCACCAAGCCCCTGGAGGACGAGCATCGTGCCGGCAGCCGCTCCTGTCCCTTCACCAGTCGCGGCCCAGGCTCGCCCGTGCCTTGGAAACTGAAGCCAATCCTGTGCCTTCTGCCGCTCCCTTGCAAATTCCCCAGGGGCACTGCCCACCATGCCCGGGAGGACACTGCACCTCCTGCAGGCCTGGCCCTGGCTGCACTGCCTGCCCTGGGAAGCCTGGGCTTGCTGGGGCTGTGCCTAGCAGTGGGCCCCCGCCTTTGGGAGTGACGTGGAGGCACCCACTCTGCTGCACCCTGACTGAGGCCCGCTCAGGGTGGCTCGGAGCCCTGTGCAGACGTGGGCGAGCCAGATGGACCTCAGCTCTCAAGTTAGCAGTGGAGCCGACGGTGTGTGCACCTGGTCACTAGTGCACACCTGGGGTCAAGTGTGTACAAAACAGAGGCACAGGTAATGACCAGGAGCACTGCACAGAGACGTGGCCCCTGAGCTGCCGTGAAGCCTGAGCAGGGCTGGCAGGGGCCGTGGGCACAGTCACGCTGACAGATGAGCGACTCGAGAGGTTCAGGGGCAGTCCACCAGGACGCTCCTCGGGGACCTGGCCCCCGCTGGAAAGCCCACCTTTGTCCTACAGGGAAAACTACAGCTGGTGTTGGACTGCCCTGGCTCACCAGGGAGTGAGGATTGCTGTGCCAGGTGGGTGGCTTCCCACAGAGGCACGGCCTCAGCCAGCTCTGCCCACTCCACTCCTGCCCCATGCTGAGCCTCAGCTCACCCCCTTGTGTTGGAATTAAAGGGTCCAGTCGGTCCCAGTTAGCGGTCAGTTCTACTGTCCTCCCTACTTTCCCTTCTCCTAGGGGTCTTCTTCCATTCCTCCACCAGGGCTGGTCGGGAGGAGGGTGAGAGGACAGACGAGTCCTATACTCAGGACTGCGCTGAGCCGACCGGCTACTCTGAGTGGCAGGTAGCAGGTGGCAGGTTGCTCAGAAGCCAGTGACCAGCTGTGGGCCGCACAAGCTCTATAGTACCTTGTGTTTGACCCTCTGTTCCTGCCCGCAGCGGTGGAGTCCTGGGGTACCCTTGCCTGAGGAGCCATTTCCTTGATCTTAGCACCTCCAGGGCTCTCTAAGCCGCTTCCTTCCGGGTGTGCTGGTGGCCACAGGAAATGCCTCATCCTGGGCGGACCAACTGGGTGGTGAGGGACACCCCTGCTCTTTCCCTGCCCTGCTAGCCCTGCGCCCAGAGGTCTCCACGCTCACTGGCTCAGGCCTCCCGGACTGCCCGCCTGTGGAGTGCAGGGGAGGTGTGCTCCTCCTGGGCTGGGTGTGTAAGGCAAGGCACACGCTCCAGGGCACTCTCCTCCTAGCTTTCAGTCTCCTCTGAGTACAGGTTGAGGAGGATGTAAGGCACAGAACCACCTCTACTTTAGTAAGTCCTGTGTGGAGGCATCTAGAAGTTCCTCTCTAGAGTAGGAGGGGACCATCTGGCCTCACCCTGAGGCTTTAGCCAAAATTCCAAGGCGCTAGGAAGACCCCTCTGGGTGTTTTGTTAGGGTATTTTGCTGCCGAGTTTCTCTTGGCGTTTGGATCTCCCTTTCGCAGCACCCTGGCCTCACCCAGTACAGCCCCACCACACATGACAATCCAAATGTCTCAGTGGAGACATCACCAAGCAGGTAGGTGGGGCCGGACGAGACACTTGCTCCCTGGTGAGGCAGCTTTATAGACCAAAGGAAGCCACTGGAAGTGCTGGAAATTACAACCAGCGAGCGGTTGGTCCGTTGCTCTGACCAACAGGGAGTCAGGCAGCTCGTACTTCCGTGCCTGCTTCGGCGGCCTCTGTGGGGCACAGAGCTCTGTGTAGGACAGAGGCCAACACGCAGGGCGCCATCCGCGAGGGCGGAGAGGCAAGGCTGGCTGAATGGAAGTCTCTCCGCGGCACCCAGGACTTTGCTTTCGGACCAGGAACCTGATAGAAAATGCTTGGACCCATAAAAGCAGACTGCCCTGAAGTGGCTGGAGGTCATGGTGAGCTGGCCGGGGGCCTCTGGGATGGGACTCAGGTTAACCCAGGTGGGTGGTTGGGATTTTCCTGGAGGCCCCCTGAGGCCCTGAATGTGAACTTCCTGGCAGAGGGCAGAGGTCAGGAACATACAGTTAAATTTAGCCCCTCCCCCAACTGTTTATTAGTGTTCATAGCCACCGCAGACCAAAGGAGGAGGAAGGACGGCAGAGTTAAGATTTTCCTTCCCCTGCTTCAGGTCCAAGGCCTCAGCACCCCTCCGTGCTTGGCAGCAATGAGGCAGCTGTGGTTCTGTGCACCTCCTGGTCACTGGTGGATGTGTGGGTAGTGTTAGCCCTGGCTGGGGGGCCTTCAAGGGGGCGAGTTGTTGGTGGAGAATGAGGTGCTCTTCCGTACGCGGAACCCAGCTCAACAGTACATACACAGTGCACCTACCCAGTCAGGCCCTGGTCAGGTTTGGCAGTACAGAGAAGGAAAGTGGGCCTGTCGCGTGCAGTTGCTCACGTTACACACTTGCAACACTAGGGGGCACCATGTCAACCCTGCCATTGCAGATGGCAGGGAGGCTCCGTGAAGACATGGGCCGGCTATGTAAGATACAGTCTCCTCCTTCAAGGAGCCCAGGCTAGAAGCTGGCAAAGGTTCCCATCTTTCCCTTGGATACCATGGGAAATAAACTGTGTGCACTCCTGCCCTCCTGCTACAGTCACTGGTTAATGGCAGAATCCATTCTTTCATTACCAACCCCCAACTCCCAGGACCTGACAACCTCCCTCCACCAGGGGAGCCTGACACTCACTTGTTCCCAATCAGAACAGGATTCTCTCAAAAATAAGAACCAAGCTGACCCTGAAAGAAACTCTTCCCTGCCTCCCCAGGGCTGCCTGGGGCAGAGCTGGCTGCCCAGGACCCCAGCTAGACCCAGCACCTGTCTCAGGACCCTAGCTGCTACCCTCCCTGCCTGGGGGAACCTCCCCTGCACAATCACACCCAAGTTCCAAGCAAGGCCAACATCATATTTATTATTTTGTTCTTTGTTTGCTTTCCATGGCAAGTGAAAAAATAATTTAAAGCAGTTGTATGTACAGAGGCTTGGTTAGCTTTCCCAAGAACTTCCAGAAACCCAGCCCCGTAGCCAGCAAAGAAGGGTTACCTTTAACGCCTGTACAAAGTTCCACCTATAAAAGGCTCACATGTAGAAAGGTTCTGTTTATTACAAGCATCACACTGGGGAGCAGGAGGGCTGGGAGGGAGGCGGGAAGTGCACCCAGGGCCCTGGGGAGGCTGTGGCAGCTCAGGTGATCTGCAGTGGAGTCTCCAGCATCTCCATGAGGAAGGTGTCGATGGGGGTGTCCCCGATGAGCTTGAAGAAGAACAGGTGCTCCAGGCACTTCAAGCCGATGGAGCGCAGGGCGGGCAGGCGCAGCAGCAGCTTGGCGAACCTACAGGAAGCAGAGGCACTGGTGGCACGGAGGCACACGGAGGCACCCGCGGGACCTTCGCACAGCCGTGGTAGGAAAGCCCAGCGGGGGGCAGATGGGGGCGATGGGGACCTCAGCCCTAGGGAGCTTCAGAAACCAGGCAGACACAGGATCCCCGGCCCTCTTGGGGACCTTGAATTCTGTGCATGTGCAGGAACTGCCATCTTGCATGGGGTGGAGAGAAACAGGCAGCAAAGTGGACCACATTGCACCCCTGTCCAGCTGGGGGCCCTCACCTGGGGCTCTGGGGGCTCCTGCCAGGGTGAGCTGGATCCATGGCAGCTACTGATGCATGAGCATGAGGACCTACTATGTGTGGGCAACTCCATGGTGCTGGGACAGAGAACGAGCAATGTCTGGGTAGTTCTGCTCTCCCAGTCACAGGCTCTGCCACCTCAATGTGCTGCAGTCACCAAATTTCCATTTTTAACCAGTTGTTACAATTGCTATGACCAGCTTTAGTCTGCTGACCCTGAAGCCAGGAAGAGAGGGACAGAGAAAGCAGCAGCCATGGCATCAGGAGCCCATGGTCTGCAGGGAGGGAGCAACATGTGTGCACACATACCAACATACACGCTCACATGTGCCTCACACACGAGTGCCTGTGTGGATGTGCAAGGGTGTGTGCACACACTGCTCTCACACACAGCCCTTACACGCTTCACGCTCACCTCCCACGCATGCTTGCACAACCCCACTCATGCATACTCCCATCAAGCATATGCCCACACCTCCCACTCTTACATGGCGAACACTGCACACTCTCATCACACATGTGCACACCTCCCACTCTCACACACCACACTGCACTCATCACACACTTGCACACCTCCCGCTCTTACACGCACTGTGCATGCTGCACACTCTCATCACATGTGCACACCTCCCACTCCTACACACACTGCGTATACTTACTGCCTACTTGCATCACCTACATGTGTGCACACCCCCACGTAGACCCTCACATCCTCACATGCCCTTCTCCAAAATCCAGGACATTTGCTGAGGTCCAGAGAGGGCGAGAGACCATGTGGGGAGAACTCATCTCATGTCTGCACTTCTGTTCAGGCCCTTTGCTCCATGACACTTTCCACATCACCTGTGTGGCCCTCTGCCTTTCTCAAAGCTCTTGCTTGCCGGTGAAACTCATTTTAACGCCATCAGGGCTGGTGGAAACTAACTTGCTCTACCCACAAATACCAACAAGAAGCATAAAGACCCATGTCCCGTAATTTACCGTGGCCCTAAGTCAGAGACTTCCGACCTGAGTGGGATCTGTACTGTTACATTATTCCATCAAAATTTTCAAACTGGCATCTCAATGCTCCTTGAAAATGTGCACACTTCTGTATTCATGTCACATGACATTTTAAGAAAATGTGGCTATAAGAAAACAAAGTGGCGCCATCTTAAGAAGTAGCCATTGCTTATGTTCTAAATGACCTAGTGGAAGGCAAATGCCAATGCCAACACAAAACTCCAGAAGCATTACATGCTAAAGCACACAAAGGCGCCTTTCCGGAATCCCACCAGCCGAGGTGGGCAGAAGTGGGGGCGGCGCTGATGCAGCAAGCAGGGAGTGGCTCGTCTGTCCCGTGCAGGAGTCTTCAGTGTGCCACAGGCCGTAACTGCACCCTTCGCCACCTGTGCCGGTTTAGGGCTGACGACCAAGGTGACTGGAAGTGAACTTGCCCATGAATGGGCACAGTCACAGACTGACCCTGATTCTCCACTTGCATGTTGCTGCAAGAGGAAGCCACCACCTGCAAAGGTGTCCATGTTGGGCACCTCCTGAGCTGGGCTTCTGCTTTCTGACCGAAAGAACCCCGCCCTGGGGTGCACTTCTCCAAGATGCCCACGTGGGGGAAGCGCTCTACCACTGAGCGCGTGCAGGGACCTATAGAGTCAGCACCTCTGTACCAGGTTCTGCAAGCCACAGGCAACCAACTCCTGCATACTTTCCTGCCAGCTGGAGCCAAGTGACACCTCCCATGTGCCTGCTGAGCCTCCCAGGGACACTTGTCAGAGTGAGAACCCCCTGCCAGGCCATGCTGGACAAACCCAGGGCATGCAGGGGACACTGCCTGTGTCCAGCGCTTGGTGGGACCAGACCCTAGTAGCCTCTTCCAGAAGAGTCAAGTCCCAGTGCTTTAAAAGTGACATTCAATAGAAACAAACTAGATTTCAGGGATAGGGCAATGACTAACTACGTAAAAACACACCCATGTTTCAAAATATCACAAAACTATTTGAAATGACAAATTTACACTTTTCAGTAATCTGATAAAATTCCTAGAATGACAAAGGAAAAAAATAACACACTGAACTGTAGAATTTCAAATCTGCAAATATGTATTTTTGGGTGTGTATGTGTAGATTCATAAGGATACCAGAACAAAATATAAAAAATTACAATCAAATTGTATTACCTACTTTTTAAAAATTTCCTTTTTTCTACCAAAGCAGGCATATTTTTATAATTAGGAAAAAAGAGTTGGATAGATATTTTTGCTTTTTCTTTTTGGGGTTAAAGTGGGACTTAGAACTGGTTGCAGGGAAAGTGAGGTCGCCAGGAGCACATCCTGTGCTGCTTTAGGGTGGGAAGAGTCAGGAGAAAGCATCCAGCCTGGGCTCCCAGCCTGGCACACCCAGGGCGCCTCCTGAAGCCAGGGCATGGCCTCAGTGCCTCCTGCTGCACGTCAGGGGAGATGCTCTCCTTCCTCGACACGCTGCTGGGCACTGTGCCAGCCTCAGCTATGGAACTGAGTGTGTGTGGGCAGGGAGTATGCCTCAAGACCGTGCCAGTATGGTGGTGGCACCTGTAATCCCAGTGGCTCAGGAGAGTGAGGCAGGAGGATCACAACTTCAAAGCCAGCCTCAGCAACTTATGAGGCCTTGTCTCAAAATAAAAATAAAAAGGGTTGGGGATGTGGCTCAGGGGTTGTGCACCCGTGGGTTCAGTCCTTGGTACAAAAAAAAAAAAAGACCCCACTAGCCCAGACTGCCTTCCTCACTGCTCCCCTCCTCTCTTCCTGTCTCATTGTGGGGATGGGGTACAGCCGCAGGAAGGACCTGCCCACCAGACTGAGGGGAGCAAGGACCCTGCCCTCACCACTGACAGGAGGCCCTCCCGTCACTGCACAGCTGCACCCCACGGCCCCCTTGCATTTCCTCACAGCCACCCAGGGACACAGACAGCTCTGGCTCGTGCTCCAGGACAACCAGCTGCACGGTGACCAGACTTCCCAGAGGGTGCGGTGCTAGGGAATGCATCCTGCAGGCAAGCGGATGTCTGTCTTTCCAGGTCCCTATCTAGCTTTCGGTCAGATTCAAGGGGCATATTTTCTCTTTAGTTCAAGTTTGCAGAGAGGGAAACCGCTTCCGTTTAGCTGTACTTGGGGAAAGGTTTGAGATGTCTTTCAATGCCTCGGTAACATCTGCACTGCAGAGTGACTCAGCAGGGCCATACAGATGGAACCCGGGTATCAGCAGCACATCCCGTGGCTCCAAAGCCTGGACTTCCTGCTGGCTTGGCTTTCCAAGAGGGCAGACCCTGAGAAGCACAGGCTGAGGTCAGACCACTTCTCACTTCCCCCAAGGGCCGACTGTGTGACATGGTGCACATCACCGGCCTTCCTGAGTCCCTGTCACGGTAGAGTGGAGACCACGATTCCCACGGTGTTCGGTCGTCTGCCGGCTGTCCGGCGCTTGTGGGTGTGCACACTGGCCCCCTCATCTGCAGCAGCTACATCCCAAGACCCCCAGTGCACATCTGAAACTGAGGATGCTACCAAACCCCACACGTACACGGCTCTCTGAGAAGTCTAATTTGTAAGTTAGGCACAGCAAGAGATTAAGAGTAACAGGAAAATAGAACCATCAAAGCAACAGGTGTGATGAAAGCTATTTAAAGCTTATGATTGCTTAGTTCTGGAATGTTCCATTTAACATTTCTGGATCATGACTGATCATGGGTGACTGAAAGGACTGAAAGTGGACCTGCGGGTGAGGGCAACTGCACCCTCTGTGGACCTCTGTTTGGGTGCCACTAGAGTGGGGGACGGAGAGCAGGCAGATAAGCCCCTGCCTCATCAGGCTTGGGAACACCTGCATGGTGCCTCTGCACAGAGGTACACGCCACCCGGAGAGCAAAGAGGCTCTGGCTGCTGCCACCCAGGCACCTCACCTGCCTGGCTGCTCTGGATACTTCTGCTTGGTGTAGGCCTCCAGGGTGGCATAGACCTTCTCCCGCAGAGTCTCCACCTCCGAGGGGTTAGACAGACCCTTGGCATCTGTGAAAGGCATCGCTTTAGACTCTGATTAACACCTGAGTGGGGCACCCGCCCCCAGAGGAGACCCTTAGAGTGATGAGGACACGTGCAGGCCCCACACTCCCTGGATTCCTGGCCCTGCCTGCTCCGTCTCAGCTGAGCCACAGGACCTGAACCTCCTGGGACCATGGAGGCCAACCTCGGAGGAGAGCTGTGCTCCTTGGAGTCACCTGGGTTGAACAGCACGATGGCTCGCAGGCACCCCAGCTCCGACTTGTCCATCTGCATGTCCTTCATCTTGGACACCAGCTCAGTCAGAACTCTGCTCACAGGGAGAAAGCAGGTGGTGAGGAACCGCGAGCCCAGGACCAGCAGGATGGACTCCTTGGCTTGGTATGGAACCGCACCCCATTGCCCATGGCACCCTAGGCGGGGCACAGACGCATTCCCTGCACTTGTTTAGCAGAGCTGGGGGCGGAGGCCAGGAAAAGTCTGTGGGAGGGTGCAGCAGGCAGAGCCAGCCCAGGGGGCTACGAGACGAGAGCAGCCAGCAGAGGGCAGTGTCCAGAGGAAGAGCAGCACCCGCCAGGCACCAGGAGCCAGCTGCATGGCCCCAAAGACACTGGCTTTCAAGGGAGCATGCCAGAAAGAGTGGGGAACTGGGAACATCTCAGGTGCACTCACACAGACCCTAGAAGACCATCAGTGATGGGGGTGGGGAAGGGGCAGGGAGAGGCCCTCAGCCCCGGCATTGACAGGGCTCTCCTCTTTACCAGTCCTCTACCAGCTCACCCTGAGTCGCTCATCTGCCAAATCCCATCAGGGTGCCACTGCCCAACTGAGATGGCCTGCTCTTGCCATAGGCCTCCCCCAGAGATCCTGCAGGGTCCTCACAAACCCCAGCCCACTTATCTGGCCACCTGCAGGCAGATCCTGGGCCCTTTCCCATCTCAGCCACCAGGATAAGCAGCTCCCCAAGCCCACCTACTGGTGGAGGTCAGGGACCCAGTCTCTTTCTTGGAGGCCCAGAGAGAAGCCCTCCAGCCCAATACTGCAGCCTCTGCTGGGACACAGCCTTTCTCCTGAGCCCTCCCACTCCTGGGTGTGTATTTTCAAGAGCCTAACGGTCCCTACATAGATGTGAGCAACTGCATGGGCTGCTACCCCCAGTACCACCCACAGCAACACGCACGTATAGACCCAGAGGAGCAGAAGGGAGACACCTGTCAAAGATGGAGCCCACACCAGCACTGTGGGCACTGCTCCGATGGACGTGGAGACCTGTAGCCAGGAGGATGCCATCCTGCACGGACACCGAGCGGTGGGAGAAGGAGGCGATCAGCAGTTCGTTCCACCCTGCGGGGAGGAAGAGGTTGAACACCCTCCCCACTGTGACAGGCGTCCCACTTAGGATGCTGGATTAGACACAGAGGCAGGGGAATGCCAGTTCCAGACAACACCACGAGCCAGAGAGGACAAGAAGGGTGGGACAGGGCCTCCCGCCTGGAGGGCTCTGTGTGCCCACAGTCTCTCCATGCAGCCTGGGACAGCTTGAGGACAAGGACTAACACAGATTGAACCTCTACCAGATAATGTCACTGTGCCAGCAGCTTGCTGGGTCAAGCACCTCAAGTCTCTGTCCCCAAGACCTGGCAACCTCGTTGCGTTTCTTTGGCGTAATTTGGCAATGCCTGAACAGCATGCAGCTCTCGGGTGACACTCCGAGATTGCCCATTATCTAACGGGGGTCAGTGAATAGCCTGGTTCCCAAGGCTCAGCCCATCTTCATGAAATCTCCCTGATGGCTCCGTGACAAAGAGAAGGCATGGCAGATGCCCTGGAGAGCACAGCGTCCCAGAAACATGGAGAGAACACAGCACACAGCATCTTAGATCGGAAAGCCCCTTGAAGCCCACCCAGCACATGCTTGAGCATGAAGCTTTGGCATTCTGCTCCCATCGGTGAAATGGGAATGTCTCCATCTACCAGTTTCATTGCAGTAACGGGGCACTGCTTCCCATTATCCCCAGTAGAAAGGACGCAAGGGTCTTTGAAAGTCAAATGCAAATGATAAGCCACGACAGTGCTTGCGTGGGAGAGCCTGCTCCCACTAACTGACAGTTCCACGTGGGAAGACTAGACACACAACACAGGGGGAGCAAGCCCGGGTAGGGTGGTCTCAGGGTCAATAGGCCACACGGCTAGGATGGGCTCTAGCTTCGTCAAACCACTGCACACTAGCCGGGTCCCAAGCCCATTTCAAATGGCACCTCAGTGACTGTCCCAAGGCAAAGGGGACCTGGACTCTTTACCTGCCCGGAGCAGGATGACCTGGTCCTCCAAGGTGAGGTCAGAGAAGTGGGGGATGCGCTTGGCCCACTCGACGAGGGTGAAAAGCTGTTTGTCGGCAGCGTGGCAGATGTTGGTGACGGGGTCATTCGTCTAAGAAAGGAACACAGCCCTGTGAGAGGTGCACCCAGCTCCAGGACCCCTCCTCCGCACCCCACGTACCGAGTTGTCCATGCCCATGTCCCCATAGGCCTCCGTCTTCGGCTCAACGGCAAGCTCGGCTTCCAGAATCCTCTCCACCGGCATGTCTTCATGGCCACTGCCCGTGCACTCCAGCTCGCTCTCGGCTCGCTCCCGGCTCCGTTGCCTTTCCTCCTGCACGGCTGATGAGCAGCAGGACACGTGGGGGTCACGGCAATGCCCAGAACCAGAGCAGGGCACTGGCATCCATGTGAGCCTCCCGTGTAATGTGGGGTGGCCTGGCACTGACTGGCCATCACAGGGTGGAGGGTGACACAGGAGGCAAAGCTCCACTCACATCACACAGCACAGGGCCTTAGGCCACAGTGTTCCCAATGTGTTGTGGAGACCACACTGTCAGCCAGCTCCGTGCCACCCTCTCTTCTAAGGAGCCTGACCCCTGTCACTGCCCATCCTGCCTCCGCCTCAGGTGACCGGCAGCCTGTGACAGTTCAGAGCCCAGTGCTGGCTCTGGGAGCTCCCCCAACCTGTCAGACCCTGCGTGTCCTGCCTGACATCCATGTCCCTTAGGTCTGTCCTCACACAGCCTGACCACAGCATCGCCTGATCCACAGTGTCAGGGGAGACCGTCGGCGGGGGCTGCTGTGGGGATTTGGTCAATGAGGGGTGGACAACACTTCAGGTGGGTGCTGACTTTGGGAGGCACAAAGGTGTGGGCTGCAGCTATCTCTCATCACCTCCCTCCAGCTCTGGGTCCGGGCATAGGGTCCAAAGCTGACCCTGCCCCCAAGACTGCCCTCTGTGGCAGGGGAACATTCCTGAGCTGCTGTCCTCTAGCAGGCTGTGATCCCCATCCTGGTGGATATCTCAGCATTCTCTACATCCCCAAGTCCAGACAACTCCACCATGCCACCAGGCGACCACCCCGGAACCCAGTGACGTCACCAGCAGCCTCTGCCCCGCCCTGTCCCTTCCTTTACAGTCCTCCTCACACTCACCCCCTGCTCCCCAGAGGGTGAGAAGCGCCTGGGCTGCAGGATGGACCGGCACTGGGCGGGAACTGTGAGTGCATCCTGACTGTGGAATGCTGCACCTAAGGTCAGCCAGACAGGGCACAAGGGGAAAACTTGCCCGGAGGCCTCCAGGGACCCTATGTTCTCTAGCAGAGAGAAATGGAAGGAGGGGAGTGGAGCCCCTTGTCCACTCAATGCCCCCCAGTGGGACTTGGAAAACCCTGCAGCTCTCTGTGAAATGACTCAGAGCACAGGTGACCCCAAAGGCCACGCCTCTCCACACATCCCTTGTGGGTGGTACTCCCTCTTCACCGGGGACCTTGCCCTTCATTGGTTCTTTCCTTCAGAATCCCCCGCTCCTCACAGAGTGAGGAGCTGCCAGGGCTGACTCCCCTCCTCATCCCCATTTGCAGAGGGGAAGGACATCATTACCCTAATACCTAAGCTGCACCACCACCACCATGTGTCCACCCACCCTGGATTAACTGCCCACTTCAGCTCAGCTGTGCTACTTATGGAATGACTTTTCAATCGTATACAGGAACAAAAATCATTTTGGATTTGTTTTTCTGACACCACAGCAGCCCACTAACCCACACTAGAATGAAAGATGTAACCCGTTATGCACAAGGATGGTCTCTGTGTGAGAAGCCCCTGTAATGCCAACAATCCAAAGACCATGGGACACTGCAACACCAAGGAAGCGCAGCAGACAAAGCCTGCAGCTTCACCTAGAGACCTAGGACTCAAGGAAAAGGAAGCTCCACCAAGAAGGTCAGTGTGGCCCTCCACGGGGAGAGCAGAGTACAGAACCTCAGCTCTGACACCTTCCATCAGAAGACAGAGTGCAGGACCCCGAAACCTCAGCTCTGAGACGTGCTGCCTCGGTACAGGAAGGACAAAGGAGCAGGCCACTGTGGGGACCGCTGCCTGGGCTCCAGGGGAGGATGGTGAGTGTGGAGAAGGAAGATGCCACCCACTCTCTGTGCCCTGGGGATACATTTCCAAGGGCCACCTAACTTCCAAGTTGCCCCTCTTCAATGCGTTCCCTGTCTCTGGGCAGCAGCCCCCTGCCATCCCCCGTGGCCGTGGTGCGGATGCCCAAGGCGGGCACCTACCCTCCCGCTTCATGCCCATGGCCAGGCACTTCTGGTAGCGGCAGTGCTGGCAGCGGTTGCGCTGGCGCTTGTCGATGAGGCAGCCCTTGTTGTCACGGCAGGTATAGACGAGGTCCTTCCTGATGGTCCTCTTGAAGAAGCCCTTGCAGCCCTCACAGCTGTACACCCCGTAGTGCTTGCCTGCCAGGACAAACAGACATGCTCCGGTCACTCTCCTGCTCACCCAGGAGATCCATGTGCCCTCCCAGGGACCTGGCATACCTCCCGGGTGCTGGGAAGGGGATCACAGGAACCCAGCAGCCACAGGGCAGCCACAGGATCTTCCCTCCCTGCCTAGCTGCAGTCGGCAACATCAGAATACACCCACTGGGGACTTCACTCACATTCATTTTATCAAGTAACTCTTGGATTTGCTTAAGCAAATGTCCACCTCAGTTCAAGATCTTAGTGCAGGTGATAACAGAAAAGATGTTCACCTGTCACGCACGACTGAGTAGGTTATCTTAGGTTCAAAGAACCTGGTGCTCTCAGCTCTGAAGGGTTCTCTGAGAAGGAACCAATTTGTCCACTGTATGCAAGTCACTGCAGGGCTCTGCAAGATGTGAATGAAACTGCAGACTTGTAACTAAATAACCCAAACAGAGAAGACGCCTGGGGGGCGGTGGCCCTGGCAGTGGCCAAGCCTCGGTGACCTGGACTGACTTTTTGAGGGCAAGCAAATATCAGTCATGTGGCTAAAATGTCCCTGCACCTGGAACTTTGAATGGAGTGGTTTTCTGTAGAAGCCAGGGGGGAAGGGGGGCCCAATGAGAAAATATTCAGCCAGCCATCAGGACAGCTGTAGAATAGACCAGAACCTTCCCCACCTTCTTGTTCTCCAAATCACCAAATCAGATTTGAATGTGCTCAAAAAAAATTTTTGGCAAAAATGGATCAAATAAGGTAAATCAGTCAAAATACATTTTGTTAAAAATCTAGAACGTCATAGGAAAAATATTCTAAAATATTAAAGGATTTATCTTTCCTGAGGACATTAGGGGTAATTTTTTACTTTTCCTTTGTCCTTTTTCAATTCCTCCAATTTCTGACAGCTGGGACATTGCTTTTACAATTACTTATTTGGGACATTTTATAATTATAAAAATGCCTTTTAAGGGGCTGGAGCTGTGGCTCAGCCTTGCATGCATGAAGACCTGGGTTCAAATCCCAGTACCACATGCACAATGAAGTGTCAGAGCAATGAAAACCAGATGAAAAACTAAAATAAAAAATTGATTCTCTTCTCTCTCTTCCTCTCTCTTTAAAAATAAAATGCCTTTTAAAGATTAAGGAAACTCTAGCTGAGCTGACAATCACAATGGCTTTGCTATCCCAGAAGCACAAGCCAGGGTGCCATCCTAGGAGGGACCCTGACAGGACCTTCCCGGAGGATACTTCCCTTTCTTGGGGTGCAAGTGCCCAAGGCACAGTGCAGCCCACCCCTTCTTGGGACCCTGTCCCACAGGTCCTGGAGCTGGCTTCTGCATGTACCTGAGGATCTATCCCCACAGATGGCACAGATGTGTTTAACCAGAGACCCGGGGCTGGTGGATGGGTAGCTCATGTTTCCAAGCCCAGGAAGCCCTGGTAAAGGCTTGATGTCCTCCGAGCTGCTGACGCTGTTGACCACATTCAGCTGCAAGAGAAGAACACAGTGACACTCAGCCAGGGGAAGCCAGTGCCCAAGGCCTGGCCTGCAGGGAGCACGCCTCGGAGGACGGACACCCGTACCACTCTAGGAAGCGATCTCCGCACGCAGAGGGTTGGGGGCTGCCTGTCTGTGACAGAGATTAAGGCAGCAAAAGGTACAGAGAGGACAAGGACACTTCCAGGGGCCACACCACGCACAGTGCCCCCTGTTGCTCTCTGGCTTTCTTTCATTCTGCTCCCCTTTTACTTGAGCTAGAAATCCATGCCCACCAAGGACAGTCAGCTGTGCTGACTTTTAATCAACTACCTAATGCCCATTCAGCAGGGCTCCAAGAAGAAACACAGCCCTCAGGCAGGAGACTGGCCTGGGGGACCCAGGCAGAAGAGGCAAGTCCATTCATTAGTCAGTCCACAGACACTGCCCAGCGCCTGCCAGGGCAGGAAGAGCCAGGCTCCAGGGCACAACGGCAACCTCCAGCACACCCCGATGGAGCTCACAGTGAAGTGGAAGAGAAGGGCTGGTGCAATGGTCGCCCCCGGTGCCCACACCACCCCAGGGCAGTGGTCACCCCCAGGCGCCCACACCACGCCGGATGTCCAAATCATCACAGCAGCACCAAAACCAGGTAGAAGGCCCCCAACTGCGTTTTTGAACCCATCTGTGACAGATCATCTTCCCCTGGAAGAACAAAACCTGCAGAAGGCATCCGCCTGTCTCTCTGGGGCCTGCCGTGGAGTACAGCAAGCCCTGGGGGCGGCAGACCTGGAGGCGGAATGACCCCGCCCTAGTGCCTACCCCACCTGGCATCACCCAGGGTTCCTGGGGGTGACAGAAGCTGCTGCTCCGTGCTTCGTATCCACCAGAGAAAACAAGGTATGAGGTTGCCACCCGATCCAGAGCATCTCGGTGCCCACGGCGCTGCGCAGGAGGCACGGAACCTCGGTCTGACTCTTGTTCCTTGAAGATGCCAGACAGGCAGGAACACTGAGAACCCCACAGGTGAGCTCAGGGAAGAAGGGCACTCGCAGGCCAGTGTCCACAGATGCCTGGGGAGGGCTGCAGGGGGAGGTGGCCCACCCATGACCCATGTCCCTCTGGCAAGGAATCATATCACCTCACACAGCGACTGTGACCACCAAACTCAACTGGGGAGCACTTCCCTCTCCATTCAATGACTGTGGGACAGAAGGACTGACCAACGATCGACCCTGGAACCTGCATCAGTTTCTGCTGGCTCCGCTTCTCAACACCCAAGCACTGATCCTCGGAGGTAGACAGAGGCTCTGGGTTCAATGCCATGAGGGACATGAAAGAAGAGGCAGAGGCACTGGAGCAGTGACTGCTCAGCAGTTACGGCACTTGCCTGACTCACGTGAGGATGTGGGTTCAAACCCCAGCACCACGTACACAACAAAGTGTCGGAGCAATGAAAGCCACATGAAAACTAAATAAAATTGATTCTCTCTCTCTCACTGTCCCTCTCTGTCCTCAAAAATAAAACCAGGTGGGAGAGTTCCCTGCCCGCCTGAGCCAAGGCCAGGAGCAGATGGTGCCAAGTGCTTTGCTCTGCTTCAACCCTGAAGCCCACTGGGGAGCTTCAAGAACAGCCACCACCTGGCCCATCCTGGGGTCCCGATTCGCCAGGTCCAAGGAAGGGCCTGGCACTGGCGCACGGCCACTAGAGGAGCCCTGGCAGAGAGGGCGCCCTTCTATGCATTTGGGGCCATACCTTCACCAGGTACCTCAAGAAAGTGGAAATCAGCGCTTGAATCGGCCTGGAGAATGGACCATTTAGGGGCCGTGGCATACAGAAGGGGCCCTCAGCTGCCGTGGCTCTGCTCCCAATGCTCAGATGGGCAACAGGGGTTGTGGGCATGAGAAGGAGGCTGCCATGGCCTCAGCGGAACTTGCCTCCACAAACTCCCCAGCAGACCCAGCCCCACTCCTGCCTGCCCGTAGCAATGGCAGGGCAGTGACCATCTTACTGCCCTCTGCGGAAGGATGCTCAGGGCCCACCAATTCTCTCAACCCTCACAACAGCCCTGAGAGGGCCTCCTGCTTGACCTACAAGGACCTTGAGCCTTAGTGGTTTGCTGACTTGTTTGTTCAGAAATAACATGAAGACACAGAAAGCTGGGAGAGGTAAGCCCTGCCTCAGGAATGCCCTGAGGCCAAGTCAGCTGGGTAGCTGGGGAAGGAAAGAGTGCACCCTGCTGAGATCAGGGAGGGCTTCCTACAGGAGGTGATCTTCAGCAGGGCTCCAGAACATGGATGGGTTTGGATGGGCCAACGTGGACTAAAGGCTTCCAGAGCAGAGGCCTGGAGGGAAGCCCAGGTCTTTGTGGAGCAAATGTGCCCGGCAGAGGGGTGGTAGATAAGGCTGAGATGGGATAGTGACCAAGTCTGGAGGTGCAATTTCAGCTAGGAGGATGGAACTGGCTTAGGAGGCCACTGGAGCTTTTGAGCAGGGGAGCGATGCCCTTGAAACTCACCTCCAGGAAAGACACGAAGCGCTGCTAGCAATCAGAAGACAGGAGGAGGCACCCAGGATGTTGGAGCGGCCCAGGTTCCAGAGTAGATACCTGGCCAGGTCTGACTGGTTGGAGCTTGAACCTCAGGCACCTACATGCCAGGTCATCATCCCTGGGCGTCAGGAGGTCCCCAGTCCTCACCTGATCTAGCAGCTTCCTGCCCCACTCCCAGCCAGGACCTCCTAGAGGAGCAGACCAAACCAGCAGCCCCTCTCCAACACCTCTTCACATGTCCAGAAGGCCATGGGACAAAGTGCTTGGGACAGGCAGGCTGGTGTTCTCTCCCTCTCTGGCTGGCTTGGGGCTTGGGCGGACACAGGGCCATGTCAGCTGGGATGGAAGCCAACATCAGAGCACTCATCTATCAGTCTCCTGGCCTGGAGTCTTCCCACCTTGGCTGTCCTGTTCTGTGAGCACCTGCTCTGCTGGGAGCACTCTTCAGAGCAGGCATTCACCAAGCAGCCCAGCCTGCCGCTCCCTTGGACAGGGGCAAGCACCTGTACCTGGGCTGCTGGCCACTCCCCAGGACAGAGGCAAGCCGCTGGGCTGCTGTATTTTCTCCCCTGCACAGATGCAGCTGGGCTCTGGCACTCCCTGGACACCTCCACAGCCCTCCATGTGCTGGGCCCCTCCTTGCTGAGCCATCTTCAGCACAGGTGATTCCAGGGGCCAGGCTGCAACAGGTGCTGCTGTCCCCACATGTGGACCCTACCCCTTCAGTCTAGGGATGGTCATCATCTCAACGAGCGATGGGTCAAGACCTTCCCCTTCCTCACTATGTCCTCTTGCCTGGGTCCCTTCCCTGAGCAGAGACTCCGTTTCCTCATCCCTAGAGTAGATCTGTAGTGTTCAAAGCAAGAGTGCGTGTGTCCAGGAAATGGGGAGGATAAGGCTTCACATCTCCGTGCCTTGCTCAAGCAAATCTGCTTTTATTTGACATGTAATGGGCTTTCTAATATGCTTTGACTTGAAGAAAAGACTGTGGCCTAATTTTTTAAAATCAGATTAGATGATCTTTAAGTTCTAGTCCAGCTCTAATATTGGCAATTTTTATTATCTAAGTATTTACTATAAAAATGTAAACAGATTTGAGAGGATAATAGCTCTGTTATCAGTGAAGACCTCAGAGTAATTAGGAGGGGCAGAACTAGGTCAGGCAGCAGGGGTCAGGAGCAGAGAGAGAAGTGGGAGGATTCTGAGGGCTTGTGGGACCTTTCTAGGCAACCTCCCTCTCCCTGTCTCTCACAGGCACACACACAGCTGTAGCTAGGTCAGTTTGTCTGGAAAGGGCACAAGCCCGTTCCCAATGACATACTGGTGTCTCTGGAAATCGCTCACCCACTTAGGTTCCCACAAAGGCAGGGACTGAGTCTTACATATTTTGAGTATCTCTAGTGTCCAGTCCTGGGCCGGGTCCAATGAATGTGTTTTGCAATGGACCTCTCTAGAAGCTTCCAGAAGCACACTACACCTGAATCAGTGATCAGCCAGGTGATTAACACAGATCATGTGGGAATAATAACAATACTGCCACCTGACTGCCTCAGGGAACCATGTGCTTTCTCAAATCCACATCTCCTTTGACACAGAAGTTCCTGCTAGGTGACAGGGACAAGCATGTGTGACCCCGCAGCAGAGAAAAGGAAAGCAAACAGAAGCAAGTTGAAATGGTTTGCAAAAGGTCACATGGTCCCTGTCTCCACCACCCAAATCGGGTCTCCTCTCTCCTCGGAGATGGAAAAGCCAAGGAGCTCAGGAGCAGCAGCCCACAGGGCGAGGGACTGCTGGGAGGGGGAGGCCTGCCTGTGGCCTACTCCCCAGGCACTCCCTCCTCCATGCCCAAACCACGCTCACCGGTCACAGGAGGAGCACGCTTCTGACACGAGTCCACTCAGACCCAGTCCTGGGCACGGATGGCGGGATGCATAGGAACCATCCGCTCAGGGTGCTCTGGTTCACGTCACCCCGTTAACACCGAGGCCTTTTGTCCCAAAAGCTGGGTTAACTGGGCAAAGTTCTGCCGTGTGGTTCTGGAGCCCCAGCCCAGAATGCTGTTGAGTGTCAGGTCACCAAGCTCTGCCAGCACTTGGCAAGCTTAATATAGCTCCCAAAGGCCACCCTTGGCACCGGCCTCTGCACGCAGCCCAGTTGGCCAGGCCCCATTTCCAGCTGACCTTCATCCCACCCACTGGGCAGACACAGGGCCCGGGCAAGGCCCCAAGTCAGGGCTGGTTCGGTGGAGCATGGTTGCTGAAAGCAACCTCCGAGGTATGGTGGCTGCCCTCTTCCTGCCCCATGGGCCTGGCACTCCTCACTTCTCCCTGTCTTGCTTCTTCAGACACAGTGATGGTCGTTGCAAACCCCTGTGTTTATTCTTCCGGTTTTGTCTGTGTCTGTCACAGCAAAACTGCTGCATGACATGACTCTGGCCACCTTATTCAGTGTGTGTCCCCAAGTCCAGAACGGTGTCAAGCAGCCCCTATGCGTAGTAGTCTCCTACAGAGTTCCTAAATGTAGGCAGTGCCTGTACATAGCCACACTCCCACCCCGAGCGCAGCCTCTGGTCCTAACTGCAGGTTGTTAGCCCCCTCCCAGAACCTGCTCACAGGAAAAAGGCAAATAAGCCCCCACGTTCGGAAGGGCTGGGCATCTGTGCTCTGCCAGTTCTGCTGGACAGGGTGGCACGAGTACCCACACAGCCCCTCCGCTGCCCCGTCCCAACTGCTGCCAGAGCAAAGACACACAAGACCAGGCTGTGCACAGGGCCCCTCTCTGCTCCTTCATCTACAGCAGCACACACAACACAGCACCCCACTCAGGATGCCGGGGCGGGGGCTGTGGCATGGTTTGGGGGGCTGCGGGTCTCAGGGTCTGAAGAGAGCTGGCAAGATGGAGTCCCGGATGGCAGATGCTGTGGTCTCCACCCATGTTTCAGTTCCAGTCCAGAGGCAGGACAGAGAGGACCCCAGGTTGGGGCCACCGGGCAGGAGAGCTCTTTCTCAGCCAGGGAGGGTCGGCCTTTCCTCCCATTCAGACACCCAGTGGATTGTACGGGCCACCCACAGTGGGGAGGAACCTGGTTACCCTGTGAACTGACAAGCTGCCCAAAGTGACCAACAACCCTGACTGTGCTGGCAGTGGGGGCAGCCGTGACGCTGTCACATGGGGAGGGGGCGGGCATGGCAGGTGGGGTTGCTGCTCCTAGCTCGTCACTGCTCCCAATGCTTGCGGTCCTTGTGTCGTGACGAGCACAGGCAGCCTGTTCCTGCCCCCAGTGGGTGATTCGAGGGGCAGACAGAGCCCAGCTGGCCCATGTCTGAAGCTCAGCCCTCCCAGCGCACCGCAGGCCTGCACGGGTGCGAGGCAGGATTTGCCATGGAGCTGCTGCTTTGCAGCACTGTTGTAGCAATAGCAATCACAGCTCACAGGGAGGGCGCAGCCAGGAGGGAAGGGAAGGGCATCCAGCCACGCTCAGGGGCCGCCAGGCTCCTCTCTCTGCCGCACATGTCCCTTTCCCGTCAGTGCAGGAGGCGCTCAGGGTGCAGGGCACACTTGCCCCAATTTCCCACGTCTGAGACTGCACGTGTGCAACACGGCCTGCCTTGCTCCTGCTGAATCTTTGTGCCACCAGGTCCCAATGGCTTCCCAACTCCTTTCTATGAGCAAGTGGCCCTTCACCAACTCCACACCCACGACCAGATGAAGAGAAAAGAGCTCCACCTTCCCAAAGACAGAGACCCCCCTGGAGACACTGGTGTCACTGCCAGGGATGAGCCACCCAAATGCCAGGGAAGCTCCCCATTGGTCACTGTCCCCTGGGCCACCAGGAGCCACCTGCTCCCAGGCTGCTCAGCCTGAAGGTGCAATGCTGAGGGCCCTCAGTGAGGAGGCCTCAGGAAAAACTGTCACTAGCAAGCACACACATGCACACACGCCCAGCCCAGCTCTGCTCCAGAGAGGCCCTCGTGAGGCCATAGGAGATGCTGCAGAGCTCTTGGAGGGGAAAGGTGCCTACCTGAGAGCTGGGTGGGGCAACCAGATTGATGCCTGGAGGGGCCGCCAGTGCGCCCGAGGGTGGGCCCATAGCAGAGGTGATGACGCGGTATGGAGAGCCCAGGGCATTGAGGGGGGTCCCCACCGCACTCAGGGTCCGCGGGGTGTTCACGGGGGTATCCGTGTAGCTGGGGTGGCTGTCCATCGGCTTCCCTGTGGACAAGGCTGCTGATGGACTCATGGACGTGGAGCCAGTGTGGCCAGGGGAACCTGTAAAGAGAAGAGCAAGATGCAGGAGGCTGGGGGTCACAGATGCCCTGAGGGATGGGGCCCGCCTGGCACCCCTCTGCTCCATGTATCCTTCCCCTCTTTTGGCTACACCTGCACACGTGTGGGCCCTTCTGCCTCCAGGGAGAGATGACTGTGGCCACAAGGGCCTGTGGGCCTGGGGGACGGGCAGCACTGGCCAGCTAGTCATCTGGCAAACTTTCCCCACTCAGTTGAGTCCAAGTCCTCTTGCAGCCGATGCAAGACGAAGAGGAGGGTGCCTTCCTGCCGTCTTGGGAGCCCAGAACATTCTCTCCAACAGAGAGCTGTCAACCGGGGGATCTGCACTGGCAAGGCAGAGTCCAGAAAGCATGGTGGGCAGCCCACCCCGAATCCCACCCTGGTCCCTGGGAAAAGCCTGCAAGAAAAGCCGCAAAGTAACTACGTGCAGAATGAACAGCTACCCTCAGCCCGGCGGTGGCACACTCTGTCCCCGTGAGAGAGAGAGGGCAGGTGGAGGGTGAGTGCTGCATCTCAGAGGCTGGCTGTCAGTCAGACTGCGCCAAGCCAATGCGTACTGGGCAGAGGAAGCCAGATGCTGACCCCGAGGCTCACACTCAGATCCCCGAGCCTAAGGCCCACCTGCCATGCTGGCTTCACAGCTTCAGACCATCAGGGCAGCTGCCTATAAACTGGGAATTAAGTCCTGAGCCCCATGTTCTGAGCGGGGCCACCAAGAACGAAACATGAGCTGAGGTCCACAGGCCAGTGGCATAGGGGGTGAAATCAACAGGCCCAGACGATCCCTACACACTAAGCCTTTCAGTCCCCACAACAAGTCTGGAGGATTGTTTTAGCTTTTAGCAAGGAAGAAAACTTCAGCTCCACCTCCCTGCCATGCCACCCCTGGTTTCAGGACGGCTTGCTCCCACCTCCCTCATCCAGAAGGCTCTTGTTCATCCTCCAGGGTCAAATTCAATATCAGCTCCTCCAAGAAGCCCTCCCTGGTGTTTCTGGTCTGGTCTAATGCCCTTTCCTGTTTCCTAACAGCAGCTCACGCTGCTGTTAATAATAAGTGTCTTAGCACTTATTATACTAAATTTCCATATTCATTTCCCTGTTTTCCACTAAATGAAATGGGGAAACTCTGTTGGTTTTTATTTCCCCATCCCTAACACAGTACCTGGCACTGCCTGGATACTAAACCGCAGAGCCCAGCCTCAGACTGTCAACCTGAAGCCCACAGGCCCTCGTCTGCTGTCAAGGACAGCGAGATGGTATGCATCACAGACTAGCTTATTAAGTGATCTGGAGCTGAAAGCTGAAGGAGAGAGAACAGGGCAGCTTCCAAAACTCAAGCCAGGAAACCATAAATCTGCCCAGATGTTCGTGGATTACAAAGAGCAATTCTCCCCATCTGTAAGGCCCTGCAAGGCTACGATATCTAAAGAGGCCAATGCATACCTGGGTCTGCTACCACAGCAGGGCGACAGGTGGTGGGGAGCCAGCCCTGACTTGACGGGCAAGGAGCTGCACGCCCTGACAGCAGCTGTCCTTCCCCAGGGCCAGGTCTTGGGAAGCGAATCCCTTTGCCCTCTGGCGCCAGCTCTCCCAGTGCAAACCAACAGGCCACGCCTCTCTCCTCCTTATTCTGCCTTAAATGGGCATAGGGAAGCTGTGCCTTTCCTTTCTGCATCCCCAGGGTCAAGCCCGGGGCTGGCACCAGGCATAGAGAGGAAAGACGGGTACCAACCAGAGTGCTTCAGGGGTTCATCGGGCCAGGGCAGAGCACTGTGATGGGGGACGGACGTCCAAGGTGGTGTGTGGGCAGACTGCAAAAACATTACTAGGTTCAGGGCTCCTTTGGGCGGAGTGGTCCTTCCGTTTATGGCAAATGACTGGGCTTCCTAAAGAGCTGTTTAATCAGTAAATTAACTTCTCAAAGAAGAAATACAAATGACCACCAAATGTATGAAAAAATGCTAGCAGTTAGGGAAATGCACATCAGAACTACACTGTGACTTTATCTCCCACCAGTCAGAACTCCAGTCACCGAGAATACACATAATAATAAGCGTGGTGAGGATGTGGAGAAGAAGGAACCCTTTTACACTGTGGGTGGGACTCTGGACATCAGTGTGGAGGCTCCTCAAAAGACTAGGCAGGAAACCACCCTATGACCCAGCTATGCCACTCCTCGGCATTTATCCTGAAGAATCAAACTCGTCTTACTACAGTGATCCATGCAAGCCCGTGTTTACAGCACCACAATTCACAAGACCCAGGCCAAGGGACCAGCACAGGTGTCAGCAATGGCCGAATGGATGAAGAAATTGTGGTGTAGATACACAATGGAGTTTTATTCAGCCATAAAGGAAAATGAGATTATGGCATTCGCAGGAAAATGGATGGAATTAGAGGCCATTATGTTAAGCGAAATAAGTCAAACTCAGAAGGTCAAGGGTCACATGCTTTCTCTCACATTTGGAAGGTAGAGAGGAAAAAGAAAAAGTGGAGGGATCTCATGGAAATCAAAGGGAGGTCAGTAGAGGAAAGGGACCGGGGGCGGGAGGTGGGGTGTGCTGGCGAGTGGTATTGCCAGATTACACTGTTACGTTGTGTGCATGTGCAGATGTGTAACAAGGAATCATTACATATAACTATCATGCACCAATAAAATATGAAATTAAAAGGTTATTTAAGCTTTTTAAAAAATAAATCATTTCAGAAAATGTCCAACTACAAAGGATACACGGTATAAAACATCATGAAATTAGTATGCAAATTAGTGATGTTTTAGAACATTGACCCTCACAGAAATACACAGGTACAGACTTTCACAGCTCTAGATACAGAATTCACAAGTTGTTTCAAAAAATTAAATTAGATAATAGCGTCACAGGGATTTGAAACACATAATACATGATTGTTACTGTTATTATTAATAAAAATTGAGGCAATTTGACTATTCAGGGTGGTGGTGAAGAAGAGTAAATCATTGAGAGAGAATAAAACAGCAAGTTCAAGTTTGATTTTTTTAATGATCTTAAAAGTGTGGTTTATTTCTGCAGAGTCAATGACCTGAGAAGAAGTGGGCTATTTTATAACATATTTTAAAAAATAAAATAAGTCTCTAAGACCCACGCCCATCTCCCGTAAATGGCTTCTGATACTGTGCTTCTCAAAGGTGCTGGCAGTAGGTATTTTGGCTTCAGAGAGGATGCAGGACAGCGACTCTTCTCGCAACGGAGATTCTCCACGGAGAGTGAATCCATCCTCACCGACAGACCAGCACACCCACGGCCGCGGCATCAGCCGCCCCCACTTCCTCCCTCCTGCTTCTTCAAAGAGACATGGAAGCTACCTCCAGCACCAAAAGTTACCGAGAGTCCCAGCGCTTGGTTATGTCTTTCTCTGTCTGTTTTCTTTCCTCACCAAGCGTTTTTGCTTAATCTATGGACAAGGGTTCCCTGCAGCACAGTCAGGAGCTGGAGAGGGCCGGCTGCTTCTGAAGGATGAGTGGCATTTCCTGCAGACGGATCGGAGTAGACCCTGTCTGTCCCTCAGCTCAGAGCATGTCTCGTTCAAATCTGAAGTCCAGCTTCTCTCTTGTGCCCAGCCACTCTTGGTCTCTGCTCTGGTCTCTAAATGGTCTCTAAAACTCATTTTAAACCCCAAGAAAATAGTGTTGCGAGGTGGGGCCCATGGAGGTGAGGAGGCCCAGGGGCCTCACAGATAGGATGAGTCCTGCAAGAAAGGCACTCCAGAGAGCTGCCTGGCCCTTTCATCTCCTCCACGTATGAAGACAAGGCTTGTTCCCTGTTTCTCTCCTTCCATCTTGTGAGGATTTGGGACCCGGTAAGAGGCGCCACCTCGGAAGAAAAGGAGTCCTCTCCAGGCCCCGAATCTGCCGGCCCTCTATCCTGGAGTGTGTGCACTACCTCTCCATGATTTCTAGGTTGCCTGGTCTGAGGCATTTTCTCACAGCAGTAGGCCTGCCTGAGAAGGTTCCCAGCCTGACTCCCTTTGTGTGAAGACCCTGCCTTCTGCCAGCTGCCAAGAAAATGTGCACATTCCATATTCTACAGAGCTCATTCTCTTTGCTCCAGAATGGCTTCACAAAAATCACTTGTCTCATGGGAAAGTGCTCCTGGGCTTCTCTGGAGTTCTCTTCTCTCCTGGCAACAGACCAAGAAAAATGCTTTCTGTACCCAAGCCTTCTGTCCCCCAATAAGAAGCAGGCACTTGGTGACCTCTGACTCTCCAAGGGCACTGGGTTGAACATGGCCCCCTAGCGCTGAGAAGACAGAGTGCCAAGGTAGTAGTGTGGAATGGCCTAAGGGGCCCCGTCTCCGTCCACTGACCACAGTGAGCGTCACGCTCTTTGGTGAGTTCAGTTTGAGACGCTGAGTGTCACCAGGAGCCAAACCTGGACAGGAATCTGTAGTGTGCACAAGGCTGCAGGGATTTTTGAAGTCCCTGGGTCTATTGTGCCCATGACTTCCAGGATACGGTGCCATGGAGAAGATGGGCGGTGCCCAGGCTGAACTCCAGGTTCCAACGCTTGCCAGATGTGAGCTCTGAGCTGCAGCACCCTCAGCCCTAGATTGAGACAGATGTGCCTGTTCCAGAAACCCAGCAATGGAGCCATGATGGCTTACCACACTAAGTGTTGTGGGGTGGGCACTGCATGGGGTGCCCGCAGAAGACCGAGTACGTAAAGAGTAGCCCAAGGCAGGTGAGAGTAAATGCCCAGTTAGGGTGGTCATTGCCAAGCACTGCTACAGACCCTCCTGTCACTCATAATATTGAATTTTCTGAATGGCTCAGGGAACCCCTCCATTGTGCCAGCCAGCCCAACCACTCCCCGAGGGCCCCCAGATCTCTGGCAATTCAACCTGACACACCAGCTGTCATTCTGAATTCCGGGTGCTCTCCCCATGGCCCTGTGCTCTGAATTCCCTCCCGGTGCTGATAACAATCATCATGCACTGCGTCTGCAACCTTGGTTGACTGAGTTAATGAATAATGTGGTGTTTGCTAATTGTCACACGTGATGAGATGAAGAACTCATCCACAGACACTGCCTGCTTAAGAAATCAGTGTGCTGATGTTTACCAGAACCAAAGACCTGTGACGTCTCTGGACAACGAATGAAGCGTGTATATTCACTTTAGCAAGTGAGCAAGAGGACGGAGAGGAGAGAGAGAGAGAGACTTGCTGAGAAAGGAAAGAGGAGGCACACGGAGCAGTAGCGATCCTCACCAAGGCGAGGGTGTTGCTTAGCAACCCATCCCACCAATGGAAGTGAATGTCAAGCCGGAGTCGCTCCAACTGGCCAGACGAGGGAGCAAACGGCGCGGCTGTCCACCCTGGCTGCTGTGCCAGGGCGCAGAATTGGCTCTCCTTGGCAACCCTCCTCTGGAGGAAATGGGAACCCTGGGTACATCTCTGAGCCCACCAGGGGGGAAGGACTTTCCACATCAAGGCCCCAGCCCACTCTGATCCCTCCGTTGTGGTGACATGCCACACCAAAGCCTGCCTCTTTTCCTCCGGGGCAGAGCTATGGCACATAACCTGACAACCGCAGAATACCGACACCTGGCTGGTTCTTTGTTAAAGGAAACCTCGCGCATCCTTTCCCTGCAAGCAGCATCAGCAGGGACCACCACATGGACGACCTGAACTGCCACTCTTGTGTTGCTTCCTCTGCTGAGAAACCACAGCAGCCACAGTGTTGCTGCACAGTTGCCCGCAACCACGCACGGCTCTCCGCCCCACACACGTTCATTTCACGCCACAGCGTTGGAGTCTGCTCTCCTTGCTGCCCCTTAGTATACAGATGCAAAACCTTCAGGGGACATGGCTAGTGTCCTTTCAGTCCAGGAAAAGCAGCAGGGGTGGAGTTTAAGCCCGGCCCCTGCGCTGTGGGATCCCAACTTCTAGCAGTTACCCGACTGCCCCTCCTGCCCATTCCCAGTCCAGCTCCTGCCTCTTTAAGGATTGTGACCCTGAGCCTTTCCGACCAGTCACCCCTGATCCTGACGCTATCCCCTCACATCAAATCCTGCTCTGGTTCCCTTCAGCAGGGCCCCCAGCCCAGCCCAGCTCAATCTTCCCACCCCTCTAAAGAAGAGACACTGGGGCACTGGAGTTTGCAGATATGCATTACTTCCATGTGAATTGTTATCTGCATTCTCAAAAGCACTTTTGCAAAATGATTCTGGTTTCATGATCATCCTGAGATTGGATGGAAAGGTATTTTATACCTGTTTTGGAGCAGATGTGGAAAACAAGATATTAGCCCTTGGATTCCCAGTGAGCTTGCGGCCAATGTAAAAGCCAGGTGTTTTAAGGGGCAGCCTTCTCTACTGCCAGCCACTCCTGGCTTTGTCAATGCAGAAAATAAAGGAGCAGAGCACAGCGTGTGGAGAAGACCAGCACCTCCGGAGCCTTTGCCGGGAATGTGAGGCTGGAAAGCGGAGTCAGGTGTGGGCTCATGCCCCTGCACCCAGGCCCCTCTGAGCCAGCTGAGCCAGCCCCCAGCAGGCCTCTGGGACTCACAGGCAGTTCCTCTGTGACCCACTCAGCCCCCAGGACAGTGCGAGGGCTGGCTCTTCAGGCCAGGGTGGGGTTGCTTCTTCCAGAGCTTGCAGGAGGGGGAGGGGAGGTAGCATTTATTCATCTCTACCACCCTGCCCCCACTCCTGCCATCTCCCAGC